>CAKKOB020000738.1:0-37354 GCA_918844115.2 Phlebotomus perniciosus | reverse complement strand
ATCCGAGTAAAGTGTGTTAAACTAACCCGGTTTCGTCATATTTCAATTCACATAAAGCGATTGATTTACATCGAAATTGAGTCAATTGCCGCTCAACATCTTCCCCTTCACAGCGCCATTCAATGTGAAATATTAATTCATAAAATGTGACGCAAACTTCCAAATTAGGCCCTTTACACACATGGGTTTAACCGAGAGAAGGTTTAGCCAGTTTAGAGCCGAAGACAGTTCAATCAATGACAATTTCAGTGTAACAATAATCAAAATTGCTGTTTTCTAAATGATAAGCCGCATTTATAGTGCGTACGATTTGTCTTTGGGTCTAAACTGACTTAACCTTCTCTCGGTTAAACCCATGTGTGTAAAGGGCCTTAGGCGACACCACAAAATGTTTCTCGCATTCATTGGAAATAGTCCCTAAAATTCTAAATGTTAGTTTTAACTTTCTAAAACACTTTTCCTGTTCATTTCAACCTCTCGTCAAACCTCTCATGTGACTTCCTCGTGAGGGTTGAGACACACCCGTCTGTGTTACGTCAAAATTGCACAAAAACACCCTCTTGATGTTGGAGCCGATGTAATGTGATTGAAAATGATAAAATAACACGAGCGAGTATGTTGCAGCGTAAAAAATCGAATCAGTTGCATGTAAATTTGACATGAAACAGACAAACCCCAAATCACTCGTGAAATGTGTGAGTGTTATTATTAAAATTCGCACATACATACGTACATGTATATAGGGACGGTTGAAAAAAGTGTCTACATAATAGAATAGAATATTCTCAATAGGAAACGTTGAAAAGTTCCCAATTCAACAATTCTACATGTTAATGGGAGAGAGGGTGCAAATATGAAGGGCTATAAAATCGTAGGAAATATTTAAAGTCGCAAGAAAGTTTGGCAAAGAATGTCTGATGTTTCCTAAAGTGCTTTAGATTGAGATTGGAATGTTCCAAAACCTGAATCCAATCTTATCGTTTTACATCGATATGTAAACTTGCCTTTTGTTTACATTGATAAAAGTAGATTAATATCAATCTAATCCAGTGATGTAAATGACTTCTATGAATTGTTTTTTAAAATTTGTTCGGACTTTACTATATAACAATCCCACTGAAATTTTGAGAAAATAGTTCACAAATAGCGCTACTAACGGTAAATAGATTAACTAATGCCGGTAAGCATGCCGGGCGGTATATTTGATTCAAATACATTTTTTTTAGAATGAGAGGACTTCCAACCTTAACTAATGTTTAGAAATCAGGGGGCTTAAAAAAAACACCATTTACAAACTTAACCTCACAATTATTATATATTATATAACGGGCTCTATTCTGTCAATAAAGCCAAAGAAAAAGAAAAAATGTGAAAAATAAGGATTTGGTATTCTAAGTTTAATCCTAAATTAAGGCTTTGCCTAGATCTTGATTGAAGACTTTGAGGCTCGTTACATCGAGACCGGATTTTGCTGTTTATATCGACAGGATTGGATTAGGATTCGATTTGAAGTTGGTTTAGAAATGGCCTTAGTCAAGACTATCTCAATCCAACATCAAAACCAACCCTAATCCAAATCTGTCGATTTAAATAGCAAAATCCGGTCTCAATGTAACGAGCCTCTTTGTCTAGATTTTGAATTCAGGCTTTGCCTTAATCCTGAATTTAGACTTTGCCTTATAATCCTGAATTAGGACTTTGCCTGGATCTTGATTTAAGGCTTTGTCTAGATCTTGATTAAATGCTTTGTCTACATCTTGAATTAAGGTTTTGCTCAGATCTTGATTTAGGGCTTTGCCTAGATTTTGAACTTAGGCTTTACCTGGATCTTGTTTTAAGGCTTTGCCTAGATCTTGATTTAAGGCTTTGCCTAGATCTTGATTAAAGGCGTTGTCTAGATCTTGAATTAAGGCTTTGCCTAAATCTTGTTTTAAGGCTTTGCCTGGATCTTGATTTAAGGCTTTACCTGGATCTTGTTTTAAGGCTTTGCCTAGATCTTGATTTAAGGCTTTGCCTAAAGGCTTTGTCTAGATCTTGATTTAAGGCTTTGCCTAGATTTTGAACTTAGGCTTTACCTGGATCTTGATTTAAGGCTTGTCTAGATCTTGAACTAAGGCTTTGCTAGATCTTGGTTTAGGACTGAACCTCAATAATTTTTTCTAAAAAATCTTTATTTAAAATCTTTATCTTTATGTGCAGACAATATTCAAATTTTTCACCAAATAATTTTATTTTATGGGGTTGGTAAAATGGACTTAGTCCCTCCGAAAACTGTCATGTTCGCCGGCGAGCCTCTCCTCTCTAAAATGATTCAATTACACAAAGTGACGTATAATATTGACACTGCGATGGGTAAACAATTGCCAACACACATTCTCATTTTTCAATGAACCCCTCGCGTATCTAACATCCCTCTAACTCGAAAAATTTTATATTCATACGCGATGCGGTGATCATTTGCGGATAAAAAAATGAGATATGCAATAAAGAGCCGAAGATGGCCTCAACAATGAAACATGGCCAGGCCATCTGTCTGGTTTTGGCCGCGAACATGGGGTTGGTATAAAATCTCAGGAGAGGGTATGTTCACCCTGACGAGTCATGTTGCCAAAATGCATCGCACAAATTCATTTAATTTACACAACAAAGAGATTGATTGTGTGACTCTCTCAATAAGGGGTTTAATCATATCACTCACCCTCCGTTTAATCCTTTCTATCTGCTCGAACCCTAACTTCTAAAAGATCTTTTTTTTTTAGAAATAAATACTCTCAAATTACGAGGATCTCCCAATAATTTTATTTATGAAGCACAAACGGGTGGTTTCGCCATTGTTAAGCAACACTCTTATAGTTCATGTTCACGGAGTTATGAAATGCTGGCAAGAATGGGAGTCAATGTTGTTCTTTTTAAGTTAATTATGGCTTTATAGATACTTATTAATCATGAAATGTTCATAATTTTGCTATTTTATGCGGTTTTTCGCATATTTTGCTTATATTTTGACATCTGTCAAACTACCTAGTTTAACAGTTCTAATATGTGACAGCTGTCAAAGTACGCTAAACCAAAATTCAAATGGCAAACAGCAAACTATGGCAATAATTGCAGCGAATGACATAAAAGCTTGCCGAAGTGTGCCAATATCGAGCGGCTGGGATGCTAATTGGGTTCATTGGCAGACACGACAAAAGTAACCCCAATCTGGGGTCACGCTCGTGTCTCTCAGGTCACCGTGTTACTCAGCTGTCATATTTGGATGTCACGTTCGGGGTTGGGTGATCATTTTGATCGCATTAATTATGCCCCGTGCGCGTGTGTTCGCAATATTGGAATTGCGTGCCGCCTCCTCAGCGCCGGCAGAGACATCTAGGTCGCGCAAATGGACATGCAATCGATGCAACATGCAAAATAATTATGTCGCACAGCAATTCATCAATCGTGCGAACCCTCGGAGTTTGTGCGAGACGCGAAATGGGAATTTTCGGGCAAATTGTACTATCAAATATGTAACGCATGAGGAATTTCCTCAGGGAATTTGATCCCTCACTTGAAACGTGAACTTTTTCTCCATAACAAATTCGAGGGGTGAATAAAGTGGAATTTTTCATACACGTGATCAGCCTGACAATTCGGGATAATGCAGATTGATTTTAGGGGTTGAAGTCAGCTGTTATGTATGTATATAGCACATAATTATATATGCGATGCATTGGTAAGTATGTATAAGAGTCAGTATAACAGTTTTGACAGGTGACAGGTTCAAACATTCCAGTTGATTTTAAAGATTTTGAATCTTTTCAAACCTTTAACGACCATCATGACACTTAAAAGTTAATGATTTAGGTTCATTTAGGCACAAATTTTAACAGTTCTCTTCATACTGTTATACAAGCTGATATATAATAATTTATTAATGCACATTTCTACAGTTTTTGACCCCTCGGGCAAACCCTCATTGTCGCTCTGTCGGTTTTCTCACAGAATATTCAACACTCACATATTATAATAGTATTTTTAGCATAACAATGGCAAGGACTCGACTATATTGTTATATCCACATTCCTTGATTTGTTGGGCGCGAATTTATTTATGTGCCTACCCGGCACAGTTTAGTACTCGAGCAGTGGAGGATTTTCTTTTGAAAATTGGCCACATCATTTGCATATGAGAATGAATGGAAATAGGGTGCGGATTGCTCTCGATGACAATAAAAAGTACACTCGAAGGGTGCCCTCCATTCATTTCCGAGACCGTATAAATTAACTGCGGAGAGATTCTCGTTTCAGAAGTGCATTAATAATTCAAACATCACTACTGGGGAGAAGTTTTCATGTTTGATTTGTTGAAAAAAAAAACGCTTGGAAGATGGGCTTGTTAATTTCGCGATTAAGTATTTTGGGGTGAAGCTTCTTCTTCAGTTTCGTCATTGGACAATCAGTTAGAAATTGTTACAATAATTTTTTGTAAGGTTTTTTTATAACCCTTTCTACGATAGATCCAGATTTAAAAGATTTTTTTTTAATATAAAATTATAGATTTATCACTATCAAAATATATAGACATAACACTAATGAAAATACCTTCAGCAAATCAATAAACAAAAAAAAGCTGATTTAGAGCTTTAAGCTCACCTAAAGATGTCTTAAATTTTAAGTTTGTCTTAAAGCTTAAAATTTGATTAAAACTTGAAGCTGGCTTTGAGCCTAAATCTAACTTAAAGGCTTTAAGTTTTGGGCTGGATTTAAATTTAAAGCTGATTTAAGGCTTAAGGCAGGGCTTAAGTTTAAATCTGACTTTAAGCTAATGCTTGCTTCAGGCTTGAAATTTATTTAAAACTTAAAGTTTAACCTAAAATATTTGAAGATATTATAGTTTAGTGGATCTGTGGATTTTATCTCTATGTTTTTGGTACATCTTTCCACGAACAAAATTTCTATTTTCCCTTCAATTAAAGAGATTCGAGATTTGATGCTCTATTGGACATAGCCAAGAATTGTAAGCTTCTTGATGATTTGCAACCATGAAAGAAGAAAGATTCCCCCAAAATGGGAGTCAACCGGCAATTTGCGAACGAAGTTTGTTCATTCATCACGCGTTGTATAAATGCATTCTGGGTGCATTTGTGGTCGTTCCTGATGCGGTGTTCCCAGCACACAATGGAGGCGCCAAGTTCCTATGTATGCAAATTCTGGGGATGATACACACAAGGTGGGCCCAACCAGGTCGACCAGGTGTGAGTCCGGCCCACCCACGAAAATAGTGCAATTAGGTCGGGAGAAACACAACTAGACACAGTTCCGGTCTTGTGCGCCTACATCACGGTGGCGAGTTGTATTGTGCAAAACTTCATCGGGGATTTGTGGGCGCTGCCCAGGGTGAGTGGGGTAATCGATTGAGCCAGAGGAGGCGCCCCACATATGAGGGGGGAGAGACTTTACAATACAGTGTGGAATCATATTTTGTGTGCTACATAAATGCACTCTTCCCCCATTGACACACAATCTCGCACTTGCATTCAAAAGCTCTTCATATCGATTTTACTATCATGTAATACAATGGATTGTAATTTAAACTTTTACTCTCAGACGTTGTCAGAGGGCGCTTTGTTATGACGGGATGGTCAAAGGACTCAAATAAAAAGCTAAAAATTCTTTAAATAAAACTAATACTTTCTGAGAAAACTATAGGCAAATCAAAAAGAGCTCAAAATTTTAAAAGCTTATACGGGATCTTCAAAAAGCTCTCAACAAAATGCAAAAGCTCAAAAAAAATACTCAAAGCTCCATAAAATTTTCAAAATCTTGATAAATTCTTTAGATACGAAATCTCAATAAATATTACAACAAATTTAGAAAATTATATTAATTGAACTATTAAAGCTCATAAGCTGACTTAAAATTTGTAAAGCTTTTAGATAATTTTTATAATTTTTGAAGTTCTCACTAAGCTTTTAAAGATTTTAGAGAACTTTTGCAAATTTTCTTGAAGCTCATATAAAAAGGTTTTAAACCTTTTTAGACACCTTTTTTAGAAAGCTTTCTCAGAAAGCTTCTTACACAGTTTCTCAAAAAGCTTTATTAGAAAACTTACATGGAAAGGTGACTTAGAAAGCTCTAGGAATCTTTCTTAGAAAACTTAGAAAGCTTTCATAGAAATGTTAATTAGAAAGCTTTCTCAAAAAGCTTTAGAAAGCTTTCTATATATACTAGAAAATAAAATCAATAGGTTAAAAGCTCTTCGAATAGGAGATTTGGGAATCATTTCAACAATATGTGGAAGTGCTGGAAGTGGTGTACGTCTTTCTGACCATAATATCCCTCCTTGACACTTCCCCTTCCTAAGACCAACTTTTTATCTTAAGGAGGAAAAGCAATAGTCTAGATATTTTCTCTATTGCTATTGATAAAAGAAACAGAAAAAATTCCATTATTTTCATTTTAGGAAGTTTGTAATGTGATGTAAGCAGTTTAATCCTCCTCTCCGACTGGAATTTTATTAAATATTCTCATAAATATTTACAAAATGCATTTTATTAATTCAAAGGAGTACAAACAGATTTCTTCACATTGCAATTCTTTCAATTCAGTCAATATCGTCAATAATATGAAGGGAATTTTTAATAACAAGTGCAAACTTCCATAAATGATGAATATTGTGCTTAAGATAAAGTTCAAATAGAGCTCTTGCGAAGGCGTAATGCACGAGGGGTTAAGCGTTGGCGTGTGTTGATCCGCCAGCGGCATTTTTGGATCACAAACATCCCCCGAAAAACCCTTCAGATTGCAGTTTTGCCTTAGATGATGTGTCTGTGACAGTTTCAGCTAATTGAGTAACATGTGTTTATCTCCCCAGAAACAAGTGATATACAGAAATCTGCTAGCGAGAAAATTGTAATTTTGACATTGACGAGTGACATTCTGACGATTTATGGCGCGCCGAAACGCCACTCAAATCGACATTGAAGGGCACAATGAGGAAGTGCAAGATGATTTACAGTCCTTTCTGGATTAGGCGATCACTTTGAATGGAGCTAAGGCGCAAAAAAAAACAACTCCCATTCACACTCTCGGACGTGTTGATGATGAAGAAGTGTGGGATGATCGGGAAATTATCTTGTTCGCGCCAATCTTCTCCCGATGCTCATAAATTGCATACTTGAAGTGTATTGAGTGCGAATGCAATTTACCAGCAGAGGCAGAGCCTCGAGTGTAAAATCATCGAGCAATTGCAGATCAAAAGGAATAATTTTGCTCTGTGGATTTCTCAGACATGTTATTTACTCAGACAAGAAACTGGGATGGTTCCCAGTCTGTAAGAAGACGAGAGGAGTTGATAAGAGAAATATTATGGGATTTCATAAACATCTACATTGTACTTGTTCATATTGTGCTCTTCTGGGAAAATAAGGGATTACGTGGTGAAAATAAGAGCAGAAGAATCCAATGAAATATTAACAATAGATAAGAATAATTCACATAAAAATCGGAGAAAAAATTCCATTGCAATAAAACATTTTCTCTAAGGCATAGTATAATGTTTTTTTTTTCTAATATTATAGGAATTATTCCTATATAAATTAAAGCTTTAAAAAGTCTTTTCTTATAAAAACTACATTAATTATTATAGGAATTGTTCCTATATTTAATTAAATTTTTAGTATTTTATTGATTAAGCGAAACAACGTTCTTTGTTAAATGAGTTGAATTATATATGTATAGGAATGATTCCTATAACAATTAAAGTAGTTTCTATGAGAAAAGTATTACATTCCGTATGATGAGAATATTCCTATAAAAATGCTATGTTTTGTAGCCGTTTCCCATAACATCGACATGATTCCCATATAAATCACAGCATTTCCTATAATAAAGGAAACATTCCTGTGTCAAAAAGGAAAACGCTACAAAACGCAATAAATCAGCAACCGCTAAGAGAGATTAATTTTAAAATATTTCACGAAAATCCCCGCCACAGTTCTGGATTTACCAGAAAGGATACGATCACCCTTGCAGTTGAAATATATCACTGTCCCTAAAAAAAAACCTCCATCACTTTATTAATTTCACAGTAAAGTTTTTTTTTCTCACTCGTCTGTATTATTATGTTGTTCCACTCACTAATGGCACTTCCTCGTGTGTCCGCAGACGCCTCCATGGTCACGTGTCTGGAATCAAATTAATAATATCAAAGACCCAGGCTTTATTATTATGTCCCTGGGTTGCTCTCAAATTTCACTCCCATATATAGAATGGGAGAGAAATTTGCTTTTATTCCCTCCTTCTCAGACCCCGCGATCAAGAAACACTGATGTCGTTCATTTTTTATAGTTGTATAATGTTTTATGGTGAAATTTTCGGTTATCGCTCTTTTACTGTTTGGGCCATTTTAACCATAAAGACACGCTAATTGAAAGGCAATTTTGCCTCAATGTCTCTCCTAGGCGAAGAATGGCCCCACCAGATTGTGTGGAGGCAGGAAGAGAATGTATAGAAATGTGAGATGATTAGAGATTGAAGTAGAACAATAAAAAAAAGAACTTCTAAGAGAGCCACACCTCAAAATACGCAGATGGATGATGGATAGAGAATAGCATATTCACAAACATGGACAAAAGAGCCTTGAATGGAAGCGGGGAAAAACCACCTGAATGTCGATGGTCCGCAGGTGAAAACCGCAGTCAAAATGTGAATGTATATAATTCAAAAATTTCACCACCCTATTAGCTGAAAAATGCAAACAAGAGGAGAAAGGTATACATAGCAAAAAAAACAGCCTCAGCAATTCCGGTATGTCCAGGGATGGAGCGAGCATAACCATTGTTAAAGTCAAACCGCAAAAGTATTTCTTTATTCTGCACGCACCACTTCCATAAATAATTATCAAATTCCGCCGGGTTAGAGCTTTTTAGTGGTTGTGGTACAAGAGGAAATTTTCACATGTCATGTGACATGCCAGACTCAAAAATTCCACTCGACATAAAAGCATCTCACGTTAGTGGCTCGGTTGGTAGCCTTTGTGCCACTTTCAGGTGAATTTTTGACATGAATTTATATCCCTTGTATACCTGAAAATTGTTTGCACCAATAATTATGAGGTTTTCCTGTTGAAAAACACAGCAGAATTTCATCGGCAACATAATCGTTATTTTAAATAAGAAGTTTCCCATGGAATTCCATTAGGAATTCCGTAAGAAAATTCCTCTTTGCTGTGGGCAAGTTCCGTGGAATTCAGTTCCAGAACTTTTTCCAGGTTCGACAAGGAAATTTCTAACCAAATACGTTACGAATTTTCTGTGGGAAAAATCCTATACTGTCTTCCAAAGCGAAAACATTTTTTATAGGGTATACCTATGATGTAGAAGCGGCATTTCTCTTACTTTTGATCTTTATTAATGATTCTAATCCAGTGTTTCACCAAAATTTCACTAAAATAGCTTTTTCATGGTAATCTGAGTGCATCTTTAAATAGGAGATTTATATCATTTTCCGAAAGGCATTAACTACCCAGAAATTCTGTTTAGCAACAAACCCCTTTGCAAAACACTGGCACTGGCGCAAAGAAGAACATAATCATCACCCTTATTTGTTCATGTGATGTGTTTGGTATTAAAGGGATTATCAATTTACAGACTTTATCGTTTTCCTGGCCTCTTTCTCGCATCATTTTTCTCCATTCGAACTGTTTAGGATAAATTTTTTTCTCACACACTAAATTATTGAGAGAAAGTTTCTATAAAAAAAGGGGTTGAAGAAAAGTTATTTTGGCATATTTATTAAGCAGTTGAAAAACTCCCCAGTAAAAGTAAAATCCTAGTTTCATTTTCAAACAAAAATGGCGACTAAGTGGATTAATCAGATGGATTATTGGTAAATCCTCTGTGATTTATGACTCTCTCCCCAAAAATGGCTTTGGTGGGGGCCTGTTTGGGTCATGTTTCTCTTTCTGTCTTCCCTGTTTACTTGCCATGAGACTCCCTCCTCTGTGGGATTGTCGTTAATTTAAAGTTTTTCCACTTCTCCCATCCATTTTTAGGATGGATTATGGGGCTGGGTATTTTAGTTCGTGCAAAGAAAATAAATACTCAATCCTCACTTAATCCCACTTTGTAGGTGTTATTTCGTTCTTCGTCCTCTGGTATAACTCCCAAGGAGATAAAAATTAGAGACCAACACAATTTACCCTGTTGCGCACTGCATCTTGGATCTCTTGAATACATTAGCACAAATTTGCTACCACCTCCACCCCCTCAGAAACCATTGTCACAACAGAGGAATTAAGCCACTTTGGGGGATGTTCTGAAGAAGGAGGAAAAAAAAACAGGTAAATGTTGTGGGGGAGGATTTTGTGTCGAATAAATTTCCTTTGATATCCACTGAAGATTCTCTGGCAGAAAGCTTAAGAGCTTCAGTGATTTGTTAGTTGGTGTATTTCGATGGCGAACCTCTCTTACAGTATGCTAATAAGATGAGGAACAGAAGACCATCAACTTGATGACAAAGAAATGAAAAATGAATTTTTCACTTTAATTACACTTAATTGACCTAACCAACATTGGGGAAGTCAACATTAAACCACTGAAAAAGCAATTGTTGCATTAGAAAACCTCCTGCTGTGCACAAAACATCTAACAATGTTAAAAATTAAATGCAAGAAATAAAATTAAATTACTATCAACCGCCAGGAATCTCGCTGCTGGCGTTGGAAATGCAATCAATCCAAATCAAACTCAATGGTGGTTTCCACATTAATTTTCATGCAGCAAATTAATTCCGATAATTGTGCGTATTTATATATAATCATGTGCTATATATACGAGAAGCAATACAGTGAAATGATTGTCTGTCTCGTTTGTCATTGAACATGAACCCATGATGATGAGCAGCGATGCAAAATGACGCGACAGAGCGTCTAAGAAGCCCGATAAGATCATACCCGGAGTCTATTAGTCATTTAATTAAATGTGCGTTTGTCGTTCAATACAAACATGAAGGATGTGACGCTTCGTCCAACACGCCGCTTCCACACTAATCAATTCAAGATGCTGGTTAAATGCCATCGACATTTCCATCCTCAACAAGAGCGCTCGTCTGTCGGTTAAACGGGCTCGGAGAAGAGAAAGAACCAACAGATAATGTAAACGAATGATGAACTAGAAGATTACAAAGCTTTTCCAAATAACCGTATAATTCGCGCATACACCACAAACACATAAACTATAAGGACTTTGTACACTAAATGATCCCCTATCATTAAAAACGCACCTCTTATTCAAATTTTACTTACTTTTCTTGGAGTTTCCTCCCTGAGAATCCCGTGAAACTGCAACCACTGAAACCTCTCTTTTATGCTAACATGTTGGGAGAGAAACAAGAGAGTAACGTGATTCACAATAGTGGCGAAGAGGGCAAAGTCGCCGGCATCCATTGACGATGGTGGCAAGTGAGAGACGCCCAAGCAGAAATGATTAATAGTTGATCGTGTTTTCAACAGCAATACACCACCTCCAAACCAGCCGAAGGTGAAGAAGTTCCTCACGATTTAATTGCCATCATTTCTCGCACCTTCACCCACAACGCATGAGAAGTGCTGGTGTATTTCACAAATTATGAATTGATACGCCTTCATTGAGGACGCTAAGGAGAGGTCAATGTCGCGAGAAGAATAATTGCGCCACCAACTTGCCGAGTTTATGGCCAATAACTCTCGATGATTTTACACTATTAAAAGAGACTTTCATGAAGATTATTATAAAAAATTGCGAGGATTAAACATCTGATAGAGCTATTGACGCATGAAAATCCCCAAATTTAAGACACTCGGGCACACCTTTTAACAAACTCTATTTTATGAGTTTCTAAAGCGTTGCCACAAAAAATTGACGGATTAAAATGTTTGCTTATTCCGCAATTTCAATATTTATTATTTATTAACACATATATTTTTAATATTATTTATCATACAGTTCAATAGAGTGTTAAAATAAGATTGAGATGTCTTTAATTGTCATAGAATTTGTCCTAGAAAACTGAACAAAAAAAACTTTTTTTGTGGAGAACATATATGTATTTAAAGGTCTTCGAAAGGTTAAAAGAGAACTGATTATTCAAATTCACGAGAAAAAGTTAATTCTGTTCGTGAATAAAAGTAAGAGGAAAATCTACATAGTTTTTGGGACATTTTATTCTTTAATTATTCTCAAAAGTAAGAAGCTTCCCAATTAGTGTTACTGTTCCAACTTCTTTGCATTGAACATTTCGATTACAATGTTTCTAACTATGTTTTTCTTGACCTTTCCTGAAGGTGTTGTTGGGAAGGGAACTTTGATATGAAATAAACCCCGCACCTCTCAGTCCTTTGAAGTCATCCAGATCCTTCAGTAACTGAAGATCCTTCCTTGCAAACAATCTCACATTGATATTGTTATACTTTACAGAAGGTCCTTCTTTCTGCCGGTGATTGTAAGGAAGCCATCATTGTTGAAATATCCATAATCCCCAGTCCTAATCCAACCCACTGTATCCCTGATTTCCTTCGTGGCTTCCTGGTTGTTGTAGTATCCCTAGAGTAATCATTGAAAATTAATTTTAAGTACCAGCTCTAGAACTGTTATTTCCAAAGCCCTACCAAAAACTCAGTTTTGGTCTTAACGCAAAGCTCTCCTATTTCTCCAACACCCAGTTGCTTCCCTTCCTTATCCATGACATTAGCGAAGACTCCTGGTGCTAGTTTTCCTGCTGTTTCATCGGATTCTGGTGAAATGTTCCTTGAGATCACTCCAGTTTCACTTGGTCCGTAAGTAAATTTAAAAACTCCATTTGGCATAAGAGATTTTAACTTTTGAGACACATCCATCGGTAAAAAATCCCTGAGACTCATAAACCACTTAACATGAGTTATTATGTCACCTTTAAGGTGTTCTCCATAAATAAGTTGTTTTATATCAGGAGCAGCACTTATAACAATTGAAGGTTTATATTGTTGCATAACCTTAACAAATTTCTCAGGACTAAAGGATGCGGTCGTGATGAGTCTCGTCAAACCGATATATAAGGCTCCAATTAAGGACGCGTATCCGGATTGCTCGTAAAGGGAGCTGAAACTGAAGACTAAATCTCCTGACTCGCACTTTTGTCTCATAAACGGTTGAAAACACGTTAGCTGTATGTTTTCATGAGAAACAGCTACACCCTTTGGTAAACCTGTGGTGTCAGAAGAACACAAGATCACAGCACAGGAGTCCTTATCAACTTTTGGAGGTTGCATCATAAGATTTCTGAAATTATCGTTAAGTTAAGAATGCAGAAAGACATCTTGAATTTAGCGCTATTACTGGAATCCTGATTGCTTTCCCGCATCATCTAATAGATCTTTGATATGTCCGAGATTGGGAACTTTCTCTCCCAAAACGAAGATCCTAGCATGGTTCTTTAATTCCTTTAGAGCCTCCTGGACTGTCTCAACAACATGATCATCGCAGATGACTATCTTCGGTTTTATAACTCCGAACATGTGCGTGATCTCCTCTACGAAGGAAAGTGTTAAGTTGATGAGGTCAAATCAAATTGTTTAGTTAATTACCTTTATTAAAGGATACATCTGAAACGTTCACTGGAGCACCGAGAAACAAACCAGCAAGGATGGCTGGAGTAAGTTCGTGAGAGTTTGCACAAACGAATCCGATAACATCCCCTTTCCCAATTCCAAGTTCCTGAAGATTATAAGCGATCTTCAGCGTTTGATCGTGGATCTGTTTGTTGGTTCTCTGGCTTCCATCGTCTATACTAATTTGACACACTTTCTCAGGGGACAATGATAAAAGATAGAGAATTCCTCTGCCAACAGTAACGTTGTCATGAAACATAGGACTATGCATATCCGGTCCACTCCAAATTTTCTTCTCACTGTCGTATTTTGTTGATAACATTTTAATTTTAACGTCTTTAGGATTCACTCTGATTTCACTGGAAGTCACGATCTTTTGAAGAACCTTGTAATACTGACTAGTTTGCGAAGTTTTCGTCAGCTTTTATATTGCTTCAAATGGTTAAGAAAAACAGGTACATATACTTAATTATTATTTTAGGTTAGTACACAAAAAGATTGTAAGACTTAGAAGAAACATATTTTTTTGCAATTGCAAATTTTTGAATGGTGACTTAGGGGAGAGCGGGGCACCTTCGATCAAAGCGTTTTATGTGTAAAAAGTAAGTCGAATTGAAAGATGACATAATGATATTTGCTTTCTAAACATATCTTGTTCTACTATATATTTAAGTTTATATATATAATAATATAACTTTAAAAGCCTTTTTCATAATAAATTTATGATCGAACATGCCCTTTCTCCCCTAAGCCTAAAAAATACTTCATTTCGTAAAGAATTCAAGAACTTTGATTCCCATCAAAGTCGGTTCCCTTTAAAGTGCTGTAAAATTTAAAATTCTGGAGGTTGGGATGTGGAGGACAACTCTGTCACCTAATTACCCGCAGCAAAGACTCGCTATTGTATTTTCGGGGAAACTCACAGTGTCAACAGCAGTCGCCTTTCCCGACGAATTGGTCACTGTTGCGCAAAATGTCTCTGCATCAAATGCGGGCTTTGTCTCTCTCACAGAATTTCAACTCGACCCAAAAAACCGTCAACTTTTAATATCATTTCCATACTATCGCTTCAGCACTACGAATTCAATTCCCATAACGAGACTCCCATGGAAGTAAGAGTTCTATTTCAACTTCTGGCATCAAATGAATTTCTCTATGTTCCCATACATCAACCATCCCTTCAAGAAGTGGAGGCCGCGCTAAATTTACTGCAAATCAGCCAGTGAGTCAATAAAAGTTCTTCACTCGATTCTGTTTCCATCATTTTACAGCTCCAACATGATTTTATGCCTTCCCGATATAAAATGAGATATCAAGACTTTTTTTATAACATCCTGGACTTCGCGCATTTTGTTGTTCTCGCGCATTTAACACTCTTTGCTAATTAAAGTGATTTCTTCCAATTAAAATTGACACGATTTGCTCGTAAAAATTATGCACATCGCCTGCAGTTACCAGACAATTCTGAATAATTGCAAATTGTCTAGAAGAGAGGCTCGAGAGTTTCCTAAGAATTTTTCAACACAATTTAAATCCCCCTCAATTCCATTTAAATGAACCCAAATTAAGTTAATCTCGACAGTTTAGCTGAGGGAAAGCTCGAAAATGTTTTCTTCCTCCCGATTGCGTGTCAATGAGGTACTCTAATTAATTTAGCTTATTGTATTTAATTACTTTTCCCCACATATTTATTTGTATATTAATTTACTGGCGGGATAAATTGCGCCAAGGAGTCATAACTTAAGTGGAGGAAAATTACTTTTATCGATCTGACTGGCTTTTGGCCCATATTGAGATGTTATTTTGAAGCAAACAATCATGTGATTAGTCATGTTCTGGCTGAAGAGCATCCACTAAAATTAATATGATTCTGTGTGACATAAAAAACAGATATATATATATGTTCATCCCTCATGTCCAATGCATCCCTCATTCGTTATATTTGCCCATAAACTTCCACCCTCGATGTTGTTTGACTTTGACCAAGGTCTAGATTGTGGAATTCTTGTTATTATTCCATTCTCCTTTCTCTCTCATTTGTCTGACTCGTCAATATGCCTCAGTCGAGCCATTTGCCAAGGGGTTTACAGGTTTATTTATAGGCTTTATCTACAATTCTTCATATATAGGGTTACTCACTGCGAAAAAGAAACGTGTAGGTGTCTAAATCTTTCATTCTATTATTTATAATAAAAAGGCTTCTCAAGAAAGCTCTATATTTTTATTATAATGCTTAAAGCTTTAGCCAAAAGCTCCTTAATTCAAAAGCTGAGCCCGGCAATTCCACATTTTGTAGAAAAGCTCTCAAAAAACTCCATTTCGTTAGCTTGAAAAAGCTTTCATCCATCAACTTTATTTTAAAAGAAAGCTTTTAAGCTTCCTTAGAACATCTAAAAAAGCTCTCAAGATATTCAAAAACTTAAAGCATGCAGTAAATAAATTGCTAAGCTTCAAAAATTTATCCAAAGCTCTAATTTTTTATTCAAGCTTTTTCAAGCTTTTATACAGTTCTGTCGAATTCATTTTTAAATTCTTAGAAAGCTTTGCCCTAAGCAAACATTTTTTCAAAGCTCTGGAATTTCCTTAAAAGTCTCACAAATTTTTCAAAATTTCAGTGAGATCTTCAATTTGAGATTAAGTCCAAAAAGCTCCAATTGAAAAAAAGCTCAGAAAGCTCGCCATTCGACCTTTTGGTTAGCTTTTTCCAGCAGCTTTTTAGCTGCAGATAATTTTCAAAAAAAGCTCCTAAAAGAGCTGAAAGCTCTTTTTATATCTTCGTGCGTAAAAAGTAGCAAAACTTTAGTAAAAATACTGAAAGCTCAAAATTATTTATCCATCAGAAGCTTTTAAACATTTGTCAACGTTAAAAAGAGCTTTTTTAACCTCTAGTCTAAAATATAAATTAATATTTAATATTTAATAAATTAATATTTTTTTATATTTTTCCAAAATATATATGTTTGTGTTTAGCACACCCTTGCCTAATCAGTAAACTCCTCCCAAAAAAACCCGAAATTTCCCATTATTATTTAATTGTCTTTGTTCAAAACGACTTTCGTGCTTCTAATCACCCCTAAATTCCCGCCGTAAAACTCCCTAATATCCATATCTGCGTCCTGTTGGTCGCAATAATTTTTTTCTCCGCCAATGCGTATTCAAATTAGTGTCATGGAGCCTCCAGAAAATAAGCTAAAAAGGTCTGTGCTGACACAAAGACTGCAATTCGATGCGCTTTTCAGGGTGAATTTACATATTTGTGGCGCGTCCATTTCAATCACAGCCACAGCAATATTAAATTTAGGGTATACAAAAAAATACCCAGAGAATCTGTGACCTTTTGAGCTGCAGAAAAAGGGCCCATGAAAAAAAAAACGAGAAATGAGATTGAATTCCCCTCTTTTGTCATTTAAATATGCTGCCGGCCGAGTTTTGACCACCCCAAAAGAGCATTTCCAGGGAATTAATTCTTCTACCGACGAGCACATAAATTCCATGCTCCCAGGGATGGGAGAGAGAAAAAAGTGCAGGACCGTCTTTTTTTTCGGACGAAGGGAACAACAATGAAGAATGACTCTTTTGTCCCACGCAAGAAGCTCTGGGGCACGAGATCAAATCGTCGCGACCATCAGATGATAAACGATGGCCAAATTCGATATGGCAGGGCGATTAGCATGAATTATGGGTGGCAAATCGAATTTTGCGAATTAAACAAAATCAATATGAAAACATGCGGCTTTCACATACGATGAGTTATTTATTGGTCGAAGGACCAATTTTGTATGTTGTCCAATACTTTAACATTTGCTTTCCAAATGCGAAATGATTATGTAATTTGCTCATAATGCCTAATTGCCTCCTCAAACACTACTATTGACCATCAATAGGACAATCGCGTGATTTTGTCCTCAAGCAGCTTTCCCATATATCACTCGGAGAGTGTCCCTTTGATCAGAATTGGACCAAAGACACCCCAAAGGGACATTTTGCGTGTCCTCCATTCAAATGATCTTCCGCTGTATAAATCCATAAGCCACGGCGCAACTGTCGGAATTGAAATCAATGTAGTGAAAATTAATGCAATTCATAAATTTGTTCACGTTCAACATGATTTGCGATTATGTTGCTCACTAATTTTCCCTCAACGCATTTTCACCCTCATTTGCCATTATTTAATATTATTTACAATATAGGTATATATGGTATAGTTTTGCCGCAATATTAAATCACAAACCATCGATTTATTGATTGACAAAATGAAGAAATTAAAATTTTCATTTATTACTATTATATTATATTTGAATAGGTTTATGTTCTAACTTAATGAAAAAGCGATTTATGCGTTTTCGTAGGTAATTAAAGCAAATTATAAATGATATTTTGTCAAAGAGAAAATTGAAATTTATATATGTAAAATGCAAGAGAACAAAAGGGATCATCAATATACATTTAATTTCTCCCATTGGCCTCACAGCTTCCCATCTAATTAATTTCCCCGATGTTGAAGAATTATTGTTTGAGAATTTGAAACAATGATAAGTCTTGTTAAAAACCCATTAACCCGCACTTTGAAGCTCTCCTCAGATTCTTCAACAAATGCTCTCTGGAAATCACTTTAAATTGTACACCATTTAAGAAGATGATGGACTATTTTTGAATGTGATACTGAAACTGGGAAGAATTTCATTCAACTCTTTGGGTTTTTTCCCCGGATCTCATAAAGGTCAGCTAAGCGTTGATGGGTTGAACATTTTTATTTCCTTGTTATTTGGGAACAATTACAGCGCTAGACAAGATCTTTTAAAATTTTTATTATATATAATATTATATATAGCATATTATATAGCATATAACAAGTAGGAAAAATGCAAACTCCCAATATTTCGTGCAATTTTATGTCTAGCCTTATGCAAAATCGTTTAAAAACTCACTGAATTACCATTTTTTCGCCGAGACACGCTCCGTCGCGACCCATTCTTGGAACAATCAAGAAATGCGCCACCATCTGCCATAAGGTTTCTGCCTCACTCACTAATTAATGGAACCATGTGGCCGTCGCAGGACACATTCACTTATGATAAATCTCCCTGGTAATTTTCTCCTATTAATTCCCGTCCAATTGGAGGATCACCATCTCTCGTAAATCACGTGGCATTTCTATCTCGTCTCTAGTGGTTGTTATTTTTAGGCCATCTTCTGAGCTCCCATCCCCCCTAAACTTGGAAGTCTCTGGTAAGTTGTTGAAAGAGAGAAATTCATGTTCGGGATCATCGGCATTGAGGCGTCAATTTGAAACGGTGTAACCAGAGGGTTTGGTGTGGCATTTTTAGATATTTACCAGGCAGCGAAAATTCCCTCCTTGAGTTGCATTGAAAATCATGCACAATGCAAGAAATGGTTCCACATTATTGCTCAGCCATTGAAATGCAACTCCTAAAAACTGAATGCTGTGTCTCCCTTCTGTGCCAGCAGAGCTCAATGTATGTACGTCCCAGAACGAGACATTGAAAATGTATTTTTGGGGAATTCGTTACGCCATCAGGGAGTTAAATTAAAATAAATAAAATAGGAGTATGAGTTGATACCCATTGAAAGACTGGTAAAATCACGTTTTCTCCGCATTACTTTAATGAAATCAATTTGATTTTTGTCCTCTCATTGACACGATCCAACATTTCCCTCGATAATGATTTCAGTTATGCTCACAGTCGGGAAAATAATCACCATAGAGAGTGAGGAAATGCAGTCAGGATATTGCATTTAAACTCCCATGAGAAAATTTCCTGAGAGAAAAAAAAAGAGATCACCCTAATAGGCATCCGGTTGTCTATTGCATTAAAATACAATTTGTATTTATTCTGAGATGCCCTTTTGTCACTCGGTTCCTCCAAACACACTTTACATATCAACCTCACCTAATTGGGAAATTAACAAACAATGCAATACACGCCTCGTTTTACATTTTCTTAGTCACCACAAACGAGAAGAATATTTTGTGGACAATTTACAATCCAGCGTCCAAGTGGCAATTGGTCTTTGCAGGTGCTGGTGAAAAAAATGTTGAAGAGGAAACAAGAAGAGGTGACTCAATTCAAAATTAAGGGCCAACGGATATTCTTCATTCAGAAAGTTCTCTGAAAATTCGCAATATAAGGTAAGAACTTCTTAAAATGAGTCACCCCTTAAAATAAACGATTGACGTTATTTTGGGAGTAATTTCTCTGAGCCTCAAGGCTAAAATAAATCGTTCAAGAAGCTGAGAAATCGATCAAATACTTGCTTGAATTATTTGTTCTAAAATAAAGATTTCTTGACATTTGGAAAATTGGAAAATTGTAGAAGGTTTCATTGGATTTTCACATGGAATTCCTATGAAAAAATTCCCATGGAACGCACAAATG
The DNA here is from genome assembly GCA_918844115.2 of Phlebotomus perniciosus. Classification (NCBI taxonomy): domain Eukaryota; kingdom Metazoa; phylum Arthropoda; class Insecta; order Diptera; family Psychodidae; genus Phlebotomus; species Phlebotomus perniciosus. Next base: position 17,351 of record CAKKOB020000738.1, on the reverse strand, counting down.
AATTTCAAGAAATTTCCTGGAAAATTCACTGAAATCAGAAACAATTCACTGGAAATTCATATGGAGTTCCACAGAATGCTCCAATGGAATTTCATTTGCAATTCTTAGAATAAATTTCTACTACAGCATTAAAGAATTTTGAAGGGTTGCTTTAAAGAGCTTTAAGGAAAGCTTTCAAGAGCTTTGAAAGAAAGCTTAAATAAGTTTCGAATGGAAGCCTCGAGGAAATTTATGGAAGCTTGAAAAGAGCTTTAAAGAACTTTGAAAGAGGACTTTTAAGAATTCTGAAGGGAATCTTCAAGAAGCTTTGAGAAAACTTTAAATAACTTTGAAGTGTAGCATTAAAGAATTTTTTAGGGAAGCTTTAAAGAATTTTGAAAATAACTTTCAAAGGAACTTTATGGGAAACTTTGAAGAAAAAAGCTCATAAAGTTCAATTTTTTTCTTCAAAGCTCCAGAATTTTCTTAAAAGCTCCACAAGTTCAAGAATTTGTGAATGAATGGTAATAAATTCACACAAGTAAGCTTTTAATGTTTTTTTTTTTTCAAAAAGCTCATAAAATGTTCCGAAAGTTTCTTTAATGCGTAAGCAAACATTTCTATTTCCAAAAACGCTATTGATATTACTAAATGTTCGGTCCGACGTATAGACGGCCGTCCGGAAAAATAACTTTGAACACCTTTAATTTGCGACATCTAGCGGCGACTAGCAACATTCCCCGAAAAAATCATTTCAATTGGAATAAACTTTCCTTTCCATCTGATCACATAAGCTGTGAATCTGAATAGAAACAGCTAAAACTCCTCAAAATTCATGCTCCGCAACATTTTAACTGAATTTCCAATGAAAGACGCAAATAAGCTAAAGTTCTTGTGAAAGGATTTATAGTTACTCTAAAGCACTTTGTTTCATGCTTTCGCGGTGTAGATAATTGAATTATCTCGATGAACTCTGAAGAATTTATTGGATGACTGGGTGGAAAAGATCGTTAGCCAAAAAGATATTTCTGCGGCCATTGTTTGCGGGACTATTCTGGGATCTGGCAAAAAAATACTTTTCGGCGAGTGATTTAAATTTCTATTGTTGATCAATTTGATCGCGGTGAAAAATTACAAGAAATTGCCCAATGTTGCCCACGAATACAATCGACTGAATTTGGGATTTGTGTCAATTCATCAAGCGAGCTTCCCATTTGCTTGCCATTCTTTTCGGGAGCCACCTACCCTTTTTTTTCATTGTCTGCTAGGAGGTTTTATATGGGCAGCAGATATCAGTCATCCGGGCAGAAGAAAAGAAGCAAAAAAAGAGGCCTCTCTCCAGTAGTTTATTGGTGCCGGCAGAATTATAATTCTTGACAAGGGAGAGATCTATGTACTACAGGTGTGTCCATTGTTCACCATATCAAATCAATCAATCGTTCTTCTCCCTTTTTTTTGGCTTTTCTTCCATCGAGATATTTTAATATATTTAAATTCCCTCGCACAGAAAAAGTCGCATTCAAAGCAATAGATGAGAATTAATGCTCAACAAGAGGATTATTTCCAACACTTTTTTGTGGATCCTCCCCAAGTCCAGGACTTCTCTTTAAGGTTTCTTTCATACTTCTTGGGTGTCCACGCAATTTCGTCCCACGAGTTTCATGTGAAGTCCACACCCCAGTCTCTTGCCCAGGAAATCCCAGAAAAAATCCCACCTCACGAAGGCGCATTAGTCCTGAGAAGTCCTCTTGCCAGATAAAGGATTAACTCTGTCACATTATTTGCCTGTCCCACGTCAAAGTTTCTGGGGAGGAATTCCAAAAGTCACTCAGAAGACGTGCAATAAATCATTTGTACAACTTTGACATGTAAAATACTTAAAGATCATCCTCAGCAGAGGGATTATCCGATAAGAGACATTTTTTAATGAGATCCACAGAGATTAGTTTGGATGTTTTGCACCTCACAAGCTGACTGTGCAGTAAATCAATTTCCAGCAATGTTGACTTATCAATTGGAGGAATCTCGTAAAAAATTACTCTCAACTAAAATTCACTTAAGGTGCTGTCACACGACAATAGTTTTGTCGAAGGATTGATACAGTTGAAAGCTATAGTTAATCGCATTTTCCTGACTTTGACCCTTGAATTCGGATAAGTTTGCAATCCGCAGTGTCCCACATAGAATCGTAACTCTATAAGCTAACGCCAAGGGGAAGATATTTGAGTTAAAGAGGCGTACACCACTTTCAGCACTTCTAAATTTTGTAATAGTCTCCAATTCTTCCGATAATTCCAGGACTTCGTAAGTGTTAGTTGTGAAGAGATGCTTTTAAAAAGCTTTGAAAGAAAACTTTAAATAGCTTTGAAAGGAAGCTTTATAAAACTTTATAAGCTTTATAGAACTTTGAAAGCAAGCTTTAAAGAGCTTTGAAAGGAAGCTTAAAGAGCTTTGAAAGAAAGCTTTAAAGAGCTTTAAAAGGAAGCTTTAAAGAACTTTGAAATAAAGCTTTAAAGAGCTTTAAAATGAAGCTTTATTTCAAAGTTCTTTAAAGCTTCCTTTTATTATAAAACTCTTTAAAGCTTTCTTTCAAAGCTCTTTAAAAGTTCCCTTCAAAACACTTGAGTAAAGCTTTAAAGAGCTTTAAAAGGAAGCTTTCTTCAAGTGTTTTGTAGGGAACTTTTAAAAGCTTTGAAAAGTAGATTTAAAGAACTTTTACGAGAACTTTTAAAGAGTCTTGAAAGGAAGCTTTGAAGAACTTTAAAATAAAGCTTTAAAGAGCTTTAAAAGGAAGCAATAAAGAACTTTAAAAGGAAGCTTTCAAGTGCTTTGAAGGAAATCTTTAAATAGCTTTGAAACAAAGCTTTAGAGAGCTTTGAGGGGAACACTTTAAGATCTTCGAAAGAAAGCTTTTGAAAATTTATAAGGGAAGCTTTTAAAAGTTTAAAACAGAAGCTTAAATGAGCTTTAGGGAAGTTTTGTAGAGATTTAACGGAATCTTTGAGCAGCTTTTGTCTCATTAATTTGATTTTAATACTAAAAGCTTCTAAAAAAGCTTAAGGAAAATGTGTAAAAGCTCTCAAAAATTGCAACATTTTACGAAATCAAAATATCTCAATTGTCTATTAAAACAAAACGAAATACTTTGCAAATATCCTCCAGAAGCTGTATAACTTTCTAGGGCTTGAAGCGATCTTAAAGAAGCTTTAAAGCTTAAATAAAAATTGATCCAAAAGCTTTACAATTTCTTTCAGATTGTATTTTAACTGTGTTTTCTTTATTTATTCTAACTTTAAAACCTTAAAAATTTACCACTTCCACTTCCAAAGACACTAGCGAACTTCCATTCAAGACAAGTATCTCCCCCTTGGCAGCCTTTTTCTCTTACTCTCTGATTAAAATTCCTCACTGGCAAGTCCTGTTCCAATTAGTGCATCTCATTTTTGGGAAAAACCTCTTCGGATTATGATTTTATTTGATCTGTAAAATGCAGTGAAAGAGATTTTCTGTGTCACGGGAGAAAAAAGAAGAACTTGCTTGAAGGCAATCAAGTAATTTATGACGTGTAATATGGTCCTAATCCTCTCTCATCGCCATCGTCTCGCGGGTTAACATTCCATTCTAAGCAATTAGTAAACTTGAGCCACTGCGAAGCGGCCAGTTTCGATGGGATTTACATACTTCCCTCGTCACTTGCCATCTTACACTTTTTTTTTCAACCAAGTTCCCACAACTCGATGGGAGAGGGAGTCAGGAGGGCACTCTTGGGGGCCATCTGGTGCGACTTTATTGCCTCCATTGAGTAACTCATAGTGGGTATTCGATGACAAAATTCAGTCTCGATGAAAGTATCTCCCTGGAAAAATTCACTTGAGAGGAAATTCAATACAATTTCCTCCTTCTTAACTCCTTTTGACCCCACAAAGATCAAATTCGTCTCATTAAAGCCGGGAGGTTCTCATGGACAATATTGTCAAACGTGCGATAAATGCAGGATGAAGAATTTCGCATTCCATGATATTGTCCTCAGTGTCGATGCCTCAAGGCAAGTAGACTTTCACGGATGCTTGATATCCCTTCCGTTCGTATGTTATATAATTTTTTTTTGAATGAAAGTCCCTTTTGCCTCCGGCAATGAGATCATTTATCCCTTCCCGGGCAATTGTGCTGCCCAGAAAAGCCCAAAAGGACAAGTTTAATACATAGTTTTCTCCATCGCATCGCGGCAAAATAACACAGCACAATGTGAAATCGAAACTCCGAGGCATTTTATTGAAATGTGAATGGAAACGATGAAACTCACATTCAATATCCTGAAAAAGGGTGAGAGAATCGGTTGTGAAATGATGGGAATTTTGAGGGTGAGTGTAAATAAATTTATAAATATTGAAAGTTTGACGATAGCAACATCGACAAGCCTTTTCACTATATCGTGTGTGGCACAAAAACGGTGACAGTGAATGCAAGAGAGATTTTATTATGTTTTATTTTATACCTAACAATGCCAGGTGTTATTCATTTTCAGCCCCTGCGACTGTCTTTCATTTTTTGTTCACGTCAGGACAATCTCACGCTAAATGGTTTGTCAATGAGACACACCCATAATATATAACTAGCCTGCATTCTGCTTCAATAAACTCGAATATGGAAATCTGGAGGAGAGACGTTAAAGTCCGGAATTTTCGGAAATTTTCCGGAAGGCTCTAAATTGTTCCGGAAGGGTATCCCTATGATCAGAATATCAACTTTAAACACTTAAAGCTACAAAATTGCACAAATATGCGACCTCTCTGGCCCTCTGGCACTATGCAAAGTCATCCAGCAGGCAATTTTTCCCCTTGCCTCAGCATGACTCAATGTCAACCTCATGTTTCTTCTCTCCCTCCCATTTTGTCCATCAATTTTATTCGTCTTTAATACAACCACCTTTGTGCTGTGATTCTTCCTCCGCGCGCCATTCCAGAAGGGTCCAACCCCGAAGGGTTCTCAAATGTTTGCCAGCACAGATAAATCGCGAGGATCTCACAATTGAAATGGCTGTTGGAAGAAGAAAGAAGAAAAAAGATGTCTCTGCAACCCCCTTTTTTGCCTTTTAATTCACCGTAAAATTTCGTTAAATCTTTTTTTATGTTGCAAGGATGAGAAAAAATCATTTTCAGAGTTTTCCGGTTTGTTTCTGATTTTTCTCACTCTGCGGGGCAACTTTCATCGTTGAAGGGAAAAGAGGGCAATTTAGAGACAAATTTAACTACACGCATCTATTGATGGAATTAATGAGAGTCTGGAGCTCAAAATTACTCCATAGTGTCAATGATTTACAGTGAAAGGACGCACTATTAGTTAAGCCAAGTGGGAAGATATTTATAGATAGTTTTTGGAGATTGAGAATAATTAATTAAGAAATCAGGAGCTTTGGAAAGTTTCTAGAGAGCTTTAGCAAAATTAGAAAGACGTAGACCATTTCCAAAACTTCCACATTTTGTTGAAAAGATCCCAAAAGCTCCAATTCGAAAGCTTTGATGAGCTTTCATCCTAACAATTTTATTGTCTATGTCAAGTCTTGTAAAGCTTTTTATGAAAAATTTCTAAGAAAGCTTTCTAGAGCTTTCTAAGAAAGCTTTCTAAGAAAGCTTTCTAGAGCTTTCTGTGAAAGCTTTTCAGAGTTTTCTAAGAAAGCTTGCTAGAGCTTTCTAAGAAATCTTTACAAAATAAGATTTTTCTATAGATAAACTTTTCATAATATAAAACTAAATTCAGATCCCTGCTCATAATTTCCCGACCTCGAACTGTATTTGCTGGTGATGAAAAGTGGATTACAATTAGCATTTCGCGTCTGTCTTTCATTCTGTTTCCCCCTTGGTTTCCCCCAATATTCCTTTCTGTCGATAATCCCAACTCAGTTCTTAAACAATCTGCTGTGTGAGTAAATGAAAAACAAATACTTGAAATAACGTTCTTCCGCCCATCAAATCAATGGGAATCTCTTGAGATCCTACCGAGTACCTCCATTCAACGATCCTGCTTGCATTTCGGACCAATTGTGTGTGACAAAAAATTCATCTCAAGAGTTCAATGGAAAAAAATGCCGCGTAGGTAAATTTCCTTTGTTGCCGGGGAGGGATGTTTTGTGCGATTTTCAAATTAATTTGCCAACGACATTGGCAAATATTTAGTCAAATAATGACACTCTCATTGAATAGCTTCCCTCTCAATTGCAAGTATTTGCTAACATTTCCATTAATTTCGAGTGTCTCGCTGCCTTTCCCCAATTGACAACATGAATCCTCCATTCATTTTAATTGTTGAAATTTCTAATTAAAGTCACTGTGAGTAGAAATTTCATTTAAACCACCTCCCACACAATGAATTTCCTTGCAATTTTAGGCACTTTTCATGCGGTAGAAATTGTGGAGGAAATTACAAAATGTGACCACGTAGAAGAGATAAGTGTCACTCATTTGGAGGATTTGGGGATGATGGGCAAAGGATTTTTTTATAACTTGAGAGTTTGTGGAGTCTGTAATATTATATTTTCTGCAAAAATATCTCAGTTATTATTCTGATCCCTCCGATTCGTCGATATGCGGTTAAACATATGCATTTTGTATATATTGTTCCCAAGAAACACAAAATTACATTAAAAATCGGAAGTAACTTTTACGTATAATATGATTACAGTAAGTAAAGTTACCATATGGCTTGATAACTTTATTTACGTAAATTTTATGACGTCCCGACGTTAGAAAAATGTTATTGTAAAATTTACGAAATATTTATGTTTATATTTCTCCTAAACTTACCTCTTTCATTTTAGATTCAACATGGCGCCAAGTAACGATCAACACTTTAGATTTACGTTTTGTTTACCTCAAATTTGCGTAATTTTTACGGAAGTTTTACACATACTTTGGTTCACAGAGTAAAAAATTTATATTTTTTTAGGAAAATGAATGAAAATATTGTCATTATTTCCATTCCAATCATAATTTAATTTACTTCTACATTGACGTAAAATTGCAAGAGTTTCTAGACAAAGTTACGTAAGAGTAGAAATATATATATGACGTAAATGTTACTTTTCTATTGTGAACAAACTAAAATCAGTCGAAATCCTAATCTGAAAACAAGTTAACGAGAATCTATAACGTAATCCAGACGTATTACTGGCGTAGAAGTGGACGAGTAAAATCGTTGAGGGACGTAAAATTTACCTCATAAATACTAATACTTGACGTCGCCATAACATGGTAATTAATTTGACTTGTTTTACTTGTTTTCAGGCTATGTCATCACGTCGCGGTTTCTATAAATTACGTTTACCTAAAAGTTACTTGAAAATGTTTCTTTGGAATATTATCTTACCAATAATTTCTTGGTAATACCGCTATTTTGCATTTTACTCTATGAAAACTGTACAAAATCTTTTCACGATAATTTTTTTTATTTCTCTTATTATCATCAACTACCAAATCTCTTTCAAAAAAATTCTCCCTGGAATTAAATCCCTAGGTATATGCGAAGTGGTTAGAAATGAGGTAAATTATTTTCATTTCTTTGTATATAATCCTGCAAATGCAGAAAACATGAATGGCAGAATGTATTTGTAAATCCTTTTTCTGGGTTTGTTTGAACGAAATATCTCCCAAATCGTACACCCTCAAACATGAAACCTTTTCACCAATATTCACAATATTATTAAGCATAAAATCCCATTTGATGCCGCAAAACAGATATTTCATGGACTCGATGCTGCACATTCTTCAATACAAACGAAAACCCTCATCAACTGCAATAATCCATTTAGTGGCGGAGCTGCCCCTAAACCCTTTTTCGCCTCCTCATGTCATGCAAATCTATGGTCATATCCTTTTCATCTTATCCCAACCAGACACACACAACACACTTCAATTATCTCCAGAAATGTTGAGCGGCTATTTGCACATCAAGGAGAGAAACCCCTAAACCCGGTGCCAGTGGAAGGACACGTATGGAAAATAATAAAAGTAAATTGTGACCGAGTGTGTAAGCCTTACAATAGGGGGACGAAAATATAATAAACTATAAATCCCTATAATAACATTTTCATAAATACTCCTCTGTCCATCCCTATGCTCTTTGGGGGCCTCTAATTGAAAGAGGAACCAAAATATTACAGTGAAAATAATCAGGTCATAAAATCACTTTTGGGATATCCTCCTCTCACTCGCCCTCTCACCGTCAAATTGTCCAATGGTCTAATAACAAATTATATGGGGTAGGTGGCAAAAAGGGATCTATCGGTGACAAGTATGGGGATTTCCGTGTGAGATCACTTTATATCCTTCCATATGGTGTGACATGGACGGCCCAGAAATGAGAATCAACCCACGCGTCCGAAGGTGATATAGGAAGAGAAATCTCTGATGGTTGATGGAGATATAAAAATTTCCACCCTGGTTGCCAATAATAAGGATACTCCCTATATGGCGAATAAACATAATTCCGAGACCCTGGAAAGGAATCCTCTTTTTCACGACATTTTCTTCTAAAGCCTTTCTCGGAGGGAGGTAATAGTTCAGACATTGATTGTTGTTCCTTTAAATTATGGTTTTATTTTAATATGTATCAATATACATTTTGGAAAATTCTCTGGATTAGACAAGGGGGAGATATAGTGGTAAGAAGTGGTGTATATTTGAATGGAAGTGCGTGTGAGCTTTAAGAAGTGGAATTGAAATGCTAACATCAAGCAATTTTGAAAACTTCCAAGGAAGAGCTGAAGCTTTGGGAAGTTATTCCAGAGCCTTAGAAGTTTTTTTTAGGGCTTTTTGATAACTTTCACGAGCTCCTAAGGAAACTCCTAAACTTTAAAAAAAAATCAAAGCTAGATTAGCTGAAAGCTTTCTAAAATTGATGTAAAGCTCTACAGAAATTTACGAGCTTTTGAAAAAATCCGGAAAATTTGTAAAGCTTTTGGATAATTTTTAGAACTTTTGAAATTCTCACTATACGCTTTTGAAAATTCTAGAAAGCTTTTGAAAATTTTCTTGAATCTTTCATAGAAAGTTTTAAAAAAAAACCCTGAATAGGAAGCTTTATAAGAAAAGTATTAAGTACTTAGAAAGCTCTAGCTTTCTTTGGAAAGCTTTCTTTAGAATGCTTTTTTAGAAAGCTCTAGAAACCATTCTTATAAAGCTCTAGCTTTCTTTGGAAAGGTAAATAGCTTTTTTAGAAATCTTTTTAAGAAAGCTTTTTTAGAAAGCTTACTTAGTAAGCTCTAGCTTTATGTGGAAAAAATTCTTAGAAAGCTTCCAAAAAATTTATTAAGAATGCTCAAGCTTTCATTGGAAATCTTACATAGAAAGATTTCGTATAAAGCTTTAGAAGACTGTATAGAAAATCATATTGATAGGAAGAAAGCTCTTTAAAGCTTTCGAAGTGGAGCTTTGGGGAACTTTTCAACAAATTGTGGAAGAGCTAGAAGTGTTGTATACGTCTTTCTGACCACAGTATCTCCCCCTTGCGATTAGGTATAATAAAAAAATATTCCAGAAGCTTCGAATATTTAAATTATCCACTATTTACTCTTTTTTCTCTCCGCATTTAATTCAGATTTCTTACCTTAAATTCCACCTTTCCTAAAATCTATGAATATGGTCTGTACAACATGCATTCAATTCTTCTTCTTAAATAAGCTTTCACCTTAAATTCCCTTTTTCATTTCTTTTCCTCAATTCAACCTCACCCTTCCCAACCACGTCAGTCTCATTCATTCACCGAGTTTATACCCCTTTTAGCCCTCTTCATTTTACCAAATAGTTTTCTCAACCACCGGCAACGGAGGTTCAATGGGTGAGTGGCTCAATAGAGTGCACATTTGCTTGGATTTTAACCGTATGAAGGAAAGTGAATCAGAGAGAGATTATCTCATTTGATTCTTTAGAAAACATCACATAGAGCACCTCTGGCAGAGCAAAAAAAAACCATACTCTATTTCAGCTGATTTTTTTCTCTTGCCTCTCACTATACATAATATTATACATAGCGCGCTATATAGCGCTGTCTCTCTCGCATTTATAGCATCTCTTTGACTACATTTTTTTTATTGATTTGTTTGCCATTGGGATTTAGCTGGGATTTCCCTATCATCTGCTCTACATTTCATGTTACTTAATTCAGAGGGAATATTTTGTAACATATAATAAGTTAAATTCCTCGAAAAATCCCACGGAAAATTTACTTATGGTAGTCGAGTGAAGTCTCTAAAATGAGCACCAGTACAAGTTTTATTGCATTAGGCGTTTATTGGCACTTTCACACGGAAATCACTTAAAAGTTTTCCCAACAAGCCGCACTCCTTCAAATACATCTGAGGGTATTTTGTTAGTTTTAAATGCCTCTGAGCTTCATCTTCATTTAGCTGCAACATCTGTGTTGAAATATGACGAGAATGTCATTAAGGAAATCCTTGGGGGCAATTGTAACTATTCTGCTGGGAAAGTTGTGCGGAGAAAGCTTCCAAATTGGGAGTATGGGGGTGGGTAAACCTCCTATTGGGAGGGTGGATATTGGGTGGAAAACAAATTTTCCAACAATATAAAAGTTTCACTCTTTGTCTCGCCCCTCGGATTTGTCTCTGATCACATGCAAAGAATACTCATAGATGGTGATTTCTGCAAGATGCACTACGAAAGTCTTTGTCGCGTGAAGTGGGTGGGTGGAAATTTTATATGTGGGTTTGGTCACTTGGAAAGTAAGGGGACTTTGTATTCTTGCATTTTTTCAAATTGCCGAAAAATGTTAAAAAAAATTTTAATGATAATTCTTTATCATATTTTGCGAATAAAGAATCTAAAGCTTCAAAAGAAGCTTAAAGCTCAAAAAATATATTAGGAGATATTTAAAAAAAAAATATTCATATAAATTTTTCAAAAGAGAAATTATTTGTGGGGAAATAATCCTAGGAAAAGAAGCTCAAATCTCCGTAAAGATATCTGACTTTAATATGTACTAATAAAAGCTGAACATTTTTTAGGAAAATTTTTATAGAAAAGTATACAGTTAGAAAGCTCTAAAATTTCAGGAACATTCTTTAGGAAAAGAAGCTTAAAGCTCCAAAAATATATTAAAAGCTTATTACCAAAAGCTTTAAAAAATTTGAAAAAGTTTCATATAAAATTTTTAAAAGATAGAAACTATTTATTTGAAAGCTCTTAATTCTAAAATCTGAGGAATCTTTATTAATAGAAGCTTAAAGCTCCATAAATATATCAGATACTTAACAAAACAGTAAAAGCTTCAAAATTTTTGGAAAAGTTTTATTGAAAAGCTTTAAATATGGAGTTCAAAAGTGCTTTTTTAAAAAGCACTTTTGAACTCCAACAGTGATAAAGCTCTAAACCTGAGGAACTATTATAGCTTAAGGAAAAGAAGCTTAAAGCTCCAAAAATTTATTAGACACTTAATAAAGTTATCAAAAGCTTCGAATATTTTAAAATAATGTTATGATTTTTTTTAAGCTTTTAATAATGCAAAAGTTCAGAAATCTAAGAAACTTTCTTTTGAAAGCTGAACGAAAATTTTTAAAAGCTCACAGTATTTCTTTCAAAGCTCGAAGGAATTTGCATAAACTCAATTTATTTCCAAAAGCTCTAAAGTGTCACCAAAGCTCAGAAATAAACCCTAAAGCTTTTCAAAAAGCTTTTAAATAGATTACTATTATTATATTTAAAGTTTTCTAAAGCTATTATATTTTTGCAGAAATTTTCCAAAGCTTCTGATCTGAGTTTTATCTTAAAGCTCAAAACAATATTTTTTTTAAATTTTTGCTTTACTCTTATCAAAAGTCCACATACTAATAGAACGACCCCCTCTGCATCCTTGGAAGGCGCTTTCTGCAGGCGCCTCCATATGCCCAGGAGGAGCTGGGGTAACTTTAATAAATGACTCATAGTGCTCCCACTGCAATATTCAGTGTGTGGAGAGTGCCTCATGCTCCCTCAATGTGTGTGCAGTAACTTTTAAATTAGTTTTCATGGGAAGTCATCATTTCAATATGTGCCCCTCGCACCACCCCCTCACCCAAATAGGGGTGACTTTTACCAAGAACAAAGAAATCTCATATAAGAAAATCCATGAGTGAAGCTCGCGTGGAAAAAAAATTCCAAAGAACCTTCCAAGTTTTTCAGCGAAATTTTCAGCGCGTAAGCATTTCTTGATGCGCCTCGGCGAAAGACGTGGAGTCAATAGTAATGATTTCCTGAGAGGGAGGGGGGAGGGGATTTCTTAAATAAATTGCAAGCCTCAACATGTGGAGCGCGCACTTTTCAATTTGAACATGGCAAAAATAACATTCATCAAAGTCCAGTCAAACGTGCACAAATTTGAATATCAATTTCAATTTATTGGCTATTCGGGGGAAAACTTTTGCATTGCATTGGCAAAAAAGATCCCCACCAACCAAAATGAATCAATGCTTGGGTGATCCAACTATACCCAATCAATTAATGACTTCTCCGGGGACTCTTGCCGGTGTAGGAGACACCAAGAGCCATTGCGGAATGTATAAATATCAATGACTGTGGGTATTGCATGTAAATTACATTTTACAGCATCCGGAAGATATTTGCTCAGCAATTCCATCCTGGGAAACCTAGTTAGTCATTGTGCAGAAGACATAGATATATGCATTATCGCTATGTAACGATTCCAAGAGATTTACAACATTTTCTCCGGGAAACTTCCCGCAAATCAAAAACTCAAATTACTTTGCCATTTCCCATCAAAAACTTTTAATCAATTCCTCAATGGAAAGATCAATTGATGTGAATTGTACAGCAAATATTCGCGAAGCCAGAAAAAAAGGTGAAACACAATTTTGATCTGAAACACTTTTGATTCTGGCAAATCTCTTGAAAATTTCCCATCCACTTACTTTTTATTTTTATTATGACTCATCGAATAAGCTTGAACACGCCGCTCCCAAGGAATATGATTTGTATAAGGGAAGTTCAGCATCTCATTTCATTTTCACATTCACCAGCCCGTATTTTCTCACCCGCCACAAACCCAGCGGCAAGATTTTCATAGAGTTTCTGTGGTGGATTTTATGTGATTTCCACATATTTCCCAGTCATGGGCTCCATTCGTGTGTCTTAAAGCGCTAACTCGGTGTCATGGGAGGGTGAGAAGAGAGCGAAAGAAAAAATGAGGAAATCGGTGTAGATTTGTGTTGAGCGGTAAAGAAATTTTCACTTGAATCGAAGTGGAAAATGTGATTTGTTTGAATTTATGCGCCAAGGTAGGGGTTTCAAGAGGCACCCAGCCACGTGGGAGCTCTTCACCCTTTCCCTATTGAAGGTTCAGGACAACCCTCGAGCCCCCAACGATTGTTTTGAGGAGCTCGCGCTCTCCCAGGAGTTCCATCCGGCAATGAATTTAGGAATTTCTCACGCGACATGGAAAGGCGTGGCATTGAGAAAATCCTATTACCTTTCGCAACTTTTCATTCCGCGTACACCTCAAGCACCGATTTCATGCGGGAGAACTTTATTGATTTCATTCCCCAGACTTTCCCATCGGAGTTTTCCTTCTAATACCCTAAATTTCGTAACATACGCACACTTTCCTTCGCTTTATCACATCACACGCATCTTAACAATCGCTTTTCTGAGGGATATTAATGCTTGCTGGGTGTCTTCAAGGAGTGGAATTGAAGTTCAAATGGAATATCACAAATAGAAAATCAATTCAGGAGTGAATATTTTAATGGAAAGGAGGTAATTTAACAATTAAGCATAAACTTCGGGTATACACCACCTTTTAAAATTATGTATAAGTTTAATTTGTTTTGTCTTGGAAACGATTTGTTGTTAAATTGTTTAGAAGATTTGCTAAAGCAAATTAGATTTTAATAAGTAATTTTTTGGGGCTTTCATGCATGAAATCAGGAGCTTTTGAAAGCTCTAACGTGTTTTCGCAAAATTGAAGAGCTTTCAGCTTTAGCAATTCATTCAAAAGTTTCTGAATTATGCTTATTATATTTTTGCACCTATAATAAACGAGAACTAATAATAATAATAATATTTTGAAAATCCCGTTAAACTTTAAAAAAATCTACTGAATTTTGAAAAATTTGAAAAAGCTTTAAAAAAAGTAGCAGAGCTTTTGAATGCTAAAAAAGTCGGTAATCTTCAGTTTTTAAAAGCTTTATTATAAAACTTAAAATGCTTGATTAAAATATGTGATATTTTTCGCACAAGGAGGAGGTATTATGGTCAAAAATACGTACATCACTTCCAGTATTTCCATATTTTGTAGAAAAGCTCCCGAATTCTCCAATTCGGAAGCTTTCTGGAGATTTAACCTATCAATTTTATTTTCTATACTAAAGCATTCGAAAGCTTTCTAAGAAAGCTTCCAAAAGCTTTATAAGAAAGCTAATTAGAGCTTTATAAGAAAGCTTCCAACAGCTTTATATGAAAGCTAATTAGAGCTTTATAAGAAAGCTTCCAAAAGCTTTATATGAAAGCTAATTAGAGCTTGATAAGAAAGCTTCCTGAAGCTTTGTGTGATCTTTAAAAAAATTGCAAAAGCTCTTCAGAATTTTAGAGAGCTTTCAGCTAATCTAGCTTATTTTTTACTTCACTAAAAAGGCTTTAAGTACTGAAGTGAAAAATAAGTTAGATTAGCTGAAAGCTCTTATTTTTTAATGTTTAGGAATTTCCTTAAAAGCTCCTGTAAGCTTTCATAAGCTCTTAAAATCTAAGGTTCTGGAAGAACTTCCCAAAGCTCCTGATCTTTATATGATTTCAAAATTTTCTCTCGCGCACTTTCATTCAAATGTACATCACTTCAGTCCATAATATATTCCCCTTGGTTTTACACTATTCCTTAAGTTTTCTTAAGAAACGTCTGATGTAATTTCCTTACGGACGGATGGGAAACCCTATTAATTGAGCATATTCTCGACTTCATCCTTAAAACATTTGCAGCCAATCTCGATTTTGTGCATGACACATATATATAGTGAATTTTCACGTGTTAAATCTGTAATAATTAATACAATGTCGACATGTAACATATTGTTCAGACTGTATGTTTTAATTAACTGCCTTTTCTACTTCTCTCCGCACTTCTCCGCCAAATCTCACCCATTCAATCTCTTATGCGGAGAAAGGGGTGAAAATTGCGGGGAAATGAGAAAGTTACTTCGTCGTGGATCCCACCAATACCTATCCTTGTTATACATTTCTCTTATGATTTATACGACTCTAATGTGATGCTTTCATGCATTAATTAATCCGAAAACGCTCTGCGATGGTGTGAGATTGTTGGGGAGCTTTTTCGCGAGACCTGAGAGTGAATTTATCATTGTTACCCAGATATTCAGCCACCTGAGATGTCCCCAGAAATCCTTAGAGTAAACACTTTTTGGGGAATCAAAAGATATTAAGTATTAAATCCTAATAGGGCTTTGTTGAGCCCCGAAAGAGTAAAACTAAATAATCCCATCCAAAATTTCACCCCAACTGCAGATGTACTTTGCCGAATTATCTCTCACACCGTTCAACTACAAAATTTAATCCCTGAAATAACATCTGAGAGGAGATTTCAATAAATGTGAATTGGTTCAGAAACTTCCATCTCATTGTTCGCCGTTTTACCTGATTGAAATCCCCCACTGGAAGAGTAAATAATGCATTTCTAAAAGCCTCAGCAATTAAGTCCATCCCGAGATGGTCTCTTCAGTGTTTACTCAGGAGGAACGCATAACCTCAAGTGCAAGGGAAGTTTAGTCATCCAGAAGGAAAGACATATACGGAGATCACTTGCTAATTGTTGGCAAAATGCAGAGAAAGAATTCCCTGGAAGGACGTCATGAGACAACAATCTGTCTTTTCAGCGCGAAAAGGTTTCAAAGTGGAATCCTAGATGATGAGGGAAGAGCCTGGCAAAAGAAAACAAATAAAGACTAAAATAAATTTCATCTCGGAGAGCCTTTAGGAGGGATGAAGGACCCTCAAATAGAGACTATTTACTCAATGTTTGTCTACAGAAATTTTCTATACACTGTCAAATTAATGTCTCTTGGAATAACATCAGAAAATGTTGTTCTTTTTCCTTTAAATCTCCTGTAAAGAAATTTAAATTGTCACAAGATTGAAAAAGTTGATCTGCGTCCTCAGCATCACTCAATAATCAACTGTTTGGAATGTTCTGGTATATATCGAAAAATTCTTCATCCCAACTTGAAAGGCAATTTCCTCCGACTTGGAAAATGCGTAATTCCCGTGCCGTTTGATGTGTGAATTAAAGAGGAATGGAAGTAGTTGGAAAAAGTGCCTCTCAATTTCGATTTTGGATGACATTGAAGAAGGCAAAAGGGCGAGTAATTCCAATATAGGGGATATTTATAGAAGAAAAAAGGGACAAGAAAGTTGATGTTGGCCCAAAAGACAGATGGAATTTGGTATTAAGAAAATACTTGTGAATTTTCCTCCCTTTGGCTTTTTCCCTGCTCGCACGGAAAACGGATTTTTGTCATGAAATTTGCTGAGAGACACGCACAGTGGCTCCAAAATACTTGCACCCCCATCAACATGTCACATACTCTTAAGACTGTCTTATATTGTCACATCCTGATGCTTAAATACGACATTGAATACCATGTTTACTTGCCGTGGACATTTTCCTTCTCAGTGTCGGACGAGTGAAAATTGTATTTTGGTATAGTTGGCAAGGTGATGCAGCTCACCAAATAATGTACAAGCAGCCAGAAAGATACAAGGAGCATTCATAACATTTTAAGAGCTTTTTTTGAAAATTATAAACAGCTTAGGTTTGAACTTATGAGCTTTGAACTTTTTAAATAAGTGAAATTTATATATATTCTGTTTCTCGAGAGCTTTCAGATATTTTAAAACTTTTGTAAAGCTTTAAAGGCAATTTTTGAGCTTCAAAAAATGTTAACTTGAGAAAATGACTTAATTCAGAGTTTTCTAAAATTGTTTCTTCTAAAAATATCCTGGAAAAATTGTAGAGCTTTTGATACATTTTTTGATTTGAGCTTTTGTAATTTGATGAGAGCTTTATGCAGATCGAGCAAAGCTTCTTTGAAGATCAAGCTTTAAAGAAATTTGTAAAGTTTAAACAATTATTTTTAGCAAGGGGGAGATATTATGGTTTAAAAGGCGAACACTACTTCCAGCACTTCCATATTTTGTAGAAAATCTCCCCAAAGTCCAAGAAACCTTCTAAAACTTTCAAGAGCATTCTAATAAAGCTTTCTAAAGCTTTCTAAAACTTTTAAAAAAGCTTTCTATAGGGGGGTTTTCGGAAAAAAGAAGGGAGATCGGAAGAGCACACGTCTGAACTCCAGTCACTCTCGAGTA
>CAKKOB020000737.1:20884-37418 GCA_918844115.2 Phlebotomus perniciosus | reverse complement strand
TTGCTATAAAATGGCGGATCGAGGGGGAGTTCGACTATAGCGCCATCTTACAATAATTAACCCCGGATAGAAATGCGAAACCTTGATTTAAAATTTAAAGATCCTTTCGATCCTTTCAGTGGCTGAAATCGTGGAGAAATCCCTGGAAACGACAATCAACCTCATGAATGCTTCTCTGGACAACACAAAGAAGAGAAGTCACATTTACTTCTCATTCCTAGCCTCTTGTTTGACTTCCAAAGGGATCACCTTGCCATCTTCCTGCTCTGTTGAACTCTTTGAAATCCTGAGAGAGATTGGAATTCTCTGTGTCCAACACGAGAATTTCCTCAAAATGATTCTCTCTCTCGCGGTCACCTTTAAATCAGAGATTTTCCGAACACTGGACTCTTTCAGGAATCTCTTGAAGTGCATCCACGAGAAGGTTCAGTATCGCCGGGCAATTTCAACCGATGAAATCTATCCGAAATTCAAAGATTTGGGCGTTTTGTGGCTGGAACTTCAAGATTGCATTTACGTTCTGTCGGAAGTGAATCTTATGAATGATCATTTGACATTCTTTGCCGATCGCACGAGTAGCTACGATGAGATTGTGTCTGGAATGCTTCCAGAAAGTCCAGAAGATGAGGAGGTAAAGAAAGAGCCCGAAGAGAAAATCTCAATTCCTAGTAATTTGATTGATTTCAAGCTCACCGAAGGCGTCTCTAAGGAAAAGATCTCATATTCTGGTTTCTGCCCTTGGGCTCTATCCCATGGAATTCTATTGCCTGGAAAAGAATCCCTGGGAATTGTAGAATTCAAGGAATCAACCCACTATATCTTCCATTCAAAAGATTTTGAAGTTAATCTTCCCAAAATGAATTCAATTGAGCAGAAAATCTCACACGAAGTAGCTTCCCATCCCCAATTGAGGATTCTACTGGACTTTCAAAGCCGATCAGGGAAACCAGATACTGAGAAGTTGATAAAAACTGAGAGGATCGACCAGGAAATCCAGACAGAACTTCATCCCATTCCCAGCTTCTTCGACTGGAGTCACTCATCCAGGCGCACTGATAAGAAGGTCAAGTGCCATTCCACGCAGACCCTGAGGGAATCATGCACTCAAACCGTGGAGCTGGAGGACAAGAACGTCCAGACAAATTAAAGAACCTTCCCATTTCAGTTACTTTTTGAATTTCTTTGCTCCTTTGACTCCAGCGCCACGGCGTAAAAATGAAACTCACCCACATTGTCACGAAATTGGAGGGAAAAAAAGTATCAAAGTGAGGTTAAGTTGCAAAGATTCACGATGGGAATCACCGGATTAATTCCATTCCTGGAGAAATCTTCACGCCCAATCAATTTGCGAGAGATCACTGGCTGTTCAGTGGCTGTAGATACTTACTGTTTGCTGCACAAAGGCGCCTATGCGTGCGCTGAGAAGCTGGCTCGTGGCGAGGAGACGAACATCCACATCCAGTACTGTATGAAGTACGTGAAGATGCTGCTGAAGTACAGAATAAAGCCCATAATGGTGTTTGACGGGCGTCATCTGCCTGCAAAGGCCATCACAGAGAAGCGCCGTCGAGAATCCCGACAGCAGGCTCGCACTCTCGCCGGAAAGCTGCTGCGGGAAGGCAAAGTCGAGGAAGCACGAAGTCAGCTGAGACGATGCGTGGACATCACGCACAATATGGCTCTGGAGGTGATGAGGGAATGTCGGAAGATAAATGTGGATGCAATTGTGGCACCTTATGAGGCGGACGCTCAACTGGCTTTCTTCAATTTGTCCGGAATGGCTGACTATGTTATCACCGAGGATTCCGATCTGCTGCTCTTCGGCTGCTCCCGGATTGTGTTCAAGCTCGATCTGGCTGGGAATGGACTCCTCGTGGATGCCAGCAAACTGCACATCTCCATGGGATGTCGCCTAGAGAAGTACACATTCGACAGATTCCGGAATATGTGTATCCTCTCCGGATGTGATTATCTCGACTCCCTGCCGGGCATTGGACTGGCCAAGGCATGTAAATTCTTCCTCATGACTGAAGAGACGGATCTCGAGAGAGCTCTTCCGCGAATCCCATCCTACCTGAAGATGAAGACTCTCTCAGTGACGCAGGAATACATCCAGCAATTCCTCCAGGCTGTGGCTACCTTTAAGTTCATGTGGATCTTTGATCCAGTATCCCGTCGGATGATGCGTCTCGCGGAGCCTGATGAGTCATCCTTGTCCCTCTTGGCGAATGCTGGGGAGATTTTGGATGGCAAAGTGGCTCTCCAACTCGCTTTGGGCAATTTGGATCCCTTCACACTCAAGCCAGTGGACAATTGGGATCCGGACAGTGATCCCTGCCAGAAGAGCATCTGGCAGGGGATTGAGTTCCTGACACCTTCTTCAAAGAGAAAACCCCGCCGAGTGGACGTCATAAAGGCGCGAAATCACTGCCTGGAGCGACCAGAGGAAAGGACAGCTCCTGATCTCGCCAGCATTTACCTAAGGGACTCCCAACAGACTGTGAATCTAACCAGCAGTCCAGAGAAAAGCCCACAAACCGACTCTCCGTCGCCATCGAAGAGAAATCCCTTCCGGAAGAGCCTGGAGAAAGTCTCAGAGTCCCTTGAGGTTGAGATTTCTCCCTCCTACGTGTCCAATGTGGGAAAAGTCACCAGTTCAGACTCTGAGTCCGGCCAGGAAGTCACCGGACCGAGGAAACTCAGTAAATTCTGCCGAACAGTTCTCAATAATCAGCAAAACGTCGTCAGTCGCTTCTGGCAGAATCCTGGCCAGCAACAGCCAGAGCCAATGCAGGACATAAATGAAAAGACTCCAAAGAAATCTCCCACACCTCGTCATCTCCGAGAAATCTATGGCCAGGAGGAGATTTCCACTGCCATCCGGCAGAATCTTCTTTCTATTTTCGAGGAAAACACGGAAAACACCGAGAATTGCGAGGAAACCGTTCAACAGATCAAATCACCACCGAGAAAGATTCCCAGGATTGAGAGCGCCCCCGTGCCCTGTCGAGTGTCCGGACTCAAGAGATCCACTCCGGCGGGAGCCAAGAAGATGGTCCAGAGTACGCTGAGCAAGTTTGGATTCATCAGAAAGTGACAAAATGGATTTAATGGAAAGATTCATGCAATAAAATAATAAACTCAACACTTTTTTTTTTGGTGACCAACTCACAGCTTCGATGGGGAGGATGTCGCGGGAAAAGTCTAGATCCACTCGATACCTTCTGCCACTTGCTCAGAATGCCTCCAATGAGTCCAGTTTTTCAAGTGCATCCTGCAAGTGGGAGAAAGTCTCCTTGATCCGCCATCGCTTCAGCCTCTCCGTCGTATAGGGATCCTCAATCTCCATTTTCAGATTCTCTGCTCTCACTCTCAGCAGTTGAATCATCAGATGGTCACTCCGTGGCTGTCCGACGTCATCGTAGAGAGTATCACCGACGAGGGGATGCCCAACTTCCTTGAGATGCACCCTGAACTGGTGTTTCCTGTCGCCACGGTAAGATCTGAGGACAATCTTGCTGCTGAACTCCCCATCGAAGTAGCCCGTCTCGACGAGAATCACCTGCGTGGTGCAGTAGCAAGGCGTGAAGCAGTGCTCCCAATCCGTGGAAGTGCAAGATCTCACAATGGGAGATTTGAAGCGCAAATCCCGCCCAATTGGAGCATCAATGCGGATCTCTGGCTGCTCCATCAGGCCCCTAACAATCGCCACGTAATCCGTGCTGAGCCGCCGGCGCGGATAAGTGGCTGTGAGAGACTGGAGGGCATTCTTATTCACAGCCACCGGATACAATCCGCTGATTCCGGGATCTCCTTGAAAACAGCGTCGGAAGATAGCTTTCTGAGCATCCCTATTCACGGCAGTCCCCAACTGCTCCTGCACAGTCCCCCAGAGAGTCACCTGCGAGACAATAAATTGCTCTATAGCGCCCCAATCCCCCGGAAATGAGTGACTCCCTCACCTCTTCGACATCCGGCGGTTTGAAGTAAACAACATAGTTTTCACTACATAAAACCACCTCCAGTGGCTGATAATCCACACTTATGGGTATCAGAATACGAGATAAACTCCTGCTAAAGTGATTAACAAATAAATCTAAGAACGTACTACCTAAAATCTGGAGAAAACTATCAAAATAGAAGAGCATTTTAAATTTACAATTTTACGCTAAAAAACAATACAGTCTCTGAAATTTCCGCAACGCGGCGCCACCATCTACTCACCACTCCTTGTTGTCTCTCTCTCGCACTCTCACCTCAAGTGTCAGTCGTAATTTTTCTGTGGAATTTTTCTCTGCGTGAAAATCCGATTTTCCTCTTAAAATCATGATCTCCTCGAGACTTTTGGGCGTCGTGGGGCGTAATGCTGTTCAGCAGAGATCCATTTCCGTCATGGCGGGTCCCGCCCGCGTGAAAATGTCAAAGGCCGTGAGTATTGAATCCCTCATCCCATTACGTAAGCTTCCGGAAAATGGATTTCCCTGAATTTCCTCGTTTTCCCTCCCTTCCAGGAGCACTTCATCCTTGCTGGAATCATGATGTCGAGTCTAGTGTTTGTTCCCGGCTGGATTCTGGCCCACATCAAGGAGTACCGCGGAATCAAATAAGTTCCGGAAGCCACCAATAGTACTATTTCGGCTGATTTTCGCCTATTTGCGGGGAGCGTCTCACATGGTGTTCGCTGTAAATGGTCGGAAATAATAAATTCAATGTAATTATGTAAGGAAAATTGTGGAATTTGGGCTGAAAAGGAGCGGAAAATGTGCCTCCGGCAGCATTTGAACAGCTTCCCATCCAGTGACTCGTGACACTTGAGAGGATTCCGCCAGTGTTTTGACATCTCGTGCATTTGTTTTGTAAACACCCCAATTCCACGCTGTTCCGCAGAAAATCTCTCGAAAAGTCTCATTTTTACGCTAATAGACCATGAATTTTCACGGAATATCAGTGCCAGAGAGGAATACAAATGAGTGGTGTCTCTTTGAATCACTGTACAGTGCTGTGGGAGTGAATTAACGCGCAGAACAGAACGTCTTGTGGCTGAAGGTGGGGCTATTTGTTTTTGTTTACATCGCAGGAGCTGCCTCTGAGGGCTCTCTCCCCACCCACTTCCGGATGAGCTAATCATCGCGGGTGGCGAGGAGGCACATCATCTCGGATCCGTTTCCAAACTACTGAGCACACCAAGTGGAAATGCGCATCTGAATTTTGAGGAGAGGAGCGCATTGTCTTCTTGGTTGCTTTTGTTGTTTGCTCGCGCTGATACCAATTTTAATCTATTAGTCCCGCTTAATTGGGTAAACAGACTCACGGAGATATTTTCACAGTGTCCAGCATCCAGTGTGTAGAGGCATTGGGGAATCAGAGGAATTCGTAGCAGATTAGCAAGTGGCTTTGTGCAGATTTCCCGCCAAAAAAAAATTGCAATTTATTGGCGCAGCTCCAGGGAGATAATGAACTGCCTCAGTGGCGAGAAATCTCTCAGTGGATGAGGCTTCTAATCTTGGGAATATAGGCTGTTCTGAGATCTCTCTCTGCTCTAAAAGGTCAGTGTTTTATTGGCCGAGTTTTGGCTTCTTTTATGATCTTCTGCAGAAGGTCGGTCGCTTTATCTTCTTTGTACATAATTATTATTTTTTCCTTGGAATATCTATGTCCGATTGGATTATGGGATTTAAATCAGTGATTCAGTGAATGGTGATTTTATTTCTTTGAAGAGAGATATTGAATTCTCTATCTCGTTCACTTTAGGCAAGAGTTCCAATTTTTTTACAGGGTCTTGCAAAAATTTTGAGAAACGGTTTTTCATAGAGATTTCGCTTGGACTTGGAATAACTCATAAAAAATTTTATGTCAATTATTATCGGGTAAAAAGAAAAACAAAATATGTGTCATATATGATACAACGTGCGTTGGATTGGATTAGATTAAATCTGTCCCATTTGTCCCAAAAAGTTTCAGAGCGCTCTTGAGTCTTTCTAACTTCACAAAAATGTCTTCCCGCTAAAACTACTGAGATGCACTCTACACTTGCGTAGTAGATAAACAAGATTAGATTCGGATTTTGGGACATTCTAATCTCAGAAACTCAAAACGTCAAATGCTAATCCGGAATTATCTTCGTGCGCTCCGAAAAATTTTGGGACAAATTGAATCAAATTCAATTCCATTTAGCAAGCGAATTTGGACTTGCCGTTTACGACGATAAAATTAAGATTATTCTCTATCTAATAAGACGGTGTAAACGACCTCATTGAATTTATTATGCAATAATATCTCCATTTATTCTCATAAATTTCTGTAAGAAACAATCCATAATTTCTAGGAGAAATTTTATCAATTTTTCACACTCTCACCAAACATTTACTGGAAATTAATTAATCGTGTCCCGGGATTGTTTATCAATTTTCCGAAATTACTCAGTATTTAATTGGATCACGCGTTCACGATAAAGAATATTATTATATTTAAAAGGAATTCACTGCATGATTGGCAGATGGTTCTCACATATTTTTTGCCACTATCGCCGGCGCCAGAGAATCAGGTTTTTTTTTCTCTAGTATTTTTTGTTGTTTAGAATATAGTAAAACAAAATCAAGGTCACGTGTAGTTCCTCGTATTATATAGAACTCTTTTGCACCAAGAGTGATATTTGAGCAGTTGATGCTCTCAATTCTCCATTGGAACAAGTGTTCTTTGCTGAACGTGAAGAGTTGCAAAAATTGTTCTTGGAAGACGTGGGATTTTAACAAGCACGTGATGCTTACATTCTCGAATTTAAAATCTCTGTTTACCCATTAAACAGAATATATGAGGATAAACATCCGAAATATTATCTCCATTATCTGCAGAAGTGCTTCTGATCTTTTCATTCTCTTTTCAAAGTTTTAACAAGGAACAGTTTCAGTGAGGAGATTTCTCGGACTAGAATTTTCCAATTAGCATTTTGATTTAGTGATTCTAAGCTGATTTTTTGTAACAATAAATTGTTGCAGAAGGCGTTCCACCGGCATCCTAGAAAGCCCCATTTATTCAGCATCCCCGAGAGAGCCAATCATGAGCGCGCCCTATCGCGTTGTGTTTGTTCGTCACGGCGAGAGTGAGTGGAATAGCTTGAATCTCTTCTGTGGCTGGCACGATGCTGAGCTCAGTGATAAAGGCAAGTGATTTGTACGTCCTTTGGACTTCCATAAATAGCCCAGCCATGATAAGAAGAAGTCGATTCTGCAGGGAAATGGGATGCAGTTAAAATTTCTGCTGAGGCTCTCAAGCGTGCCAATTGCTCCTTTGATGTCGCCTTCACGTCCGCCCTCACGAGAGCCAATCAGACGCTGGAGTTGATTCTCAACGAGATGAATTGCTCCAATATGCCGGTGCATCAGGCTTGGCGGCTCAATGAGAGACACTATGGGGGATTGACGGGATTCAATAAGCGCCAAATGGCGGAGGTTTATGGAGAGGAGCAGGTGCAGATCTGGAGGAGGAGCTTTGATGTTCCACCGCCAAGGATCACCTGCTTGAATCCTTACTACAATGCCATCAGGAGCAACAGCAAGTTCAGGAAGATTCCCACAAAGGACTTCCCGGACACGGAAACGCTGAAATCAACCATGACGAGAGTTATTCCCTACTGGGAGGACTCGATTGTGCCGGAAGTGAGACAAGGGAAGCGAGTGCTGATCGTCGCTCACGGAACGAGCCTCCGTGGACTGGTGAAACACATTGAATGTAAAGAAAAATCCTGTTTTCCATTTTACCTTCTAAAACGATTTTTCTTTTTCATTTAGCTCTCACTGAGAGTGAAATCATGAAGCTAAATCTACCCAACAGCATTCCTTTCTATTATGATCTGGATGAAGGCATGAAGCCGGTGGGAAAGATAAAGTTTCTCGCGGATGATAAGACCGTCCTCAGTGCGATGAACAAAGTGGCGTCTATTGATAGTAAATAAGTGCTTTTTACGTATATTACGCATTATATCCACTTATTCTATTCAGGTACTAATTGTAAGATAAAAAGGCTGCAGCCAGTACAAATCTACTAACTCTGATCAATCTTCCTCATTTTTTGGATGTTTCACGAGATGTTTAAGACGAATATTTGATAATAAATAAACGTGTCGCATAAAAAACAGCTCTGTTTGTTTATTTAATTATTTTAGAATTTCAAATCACGAGAAACTTTTGGCGGGCTTGCTTCCTATTGGTTGGATTTCTCCCCACCATTAGTGGTGAGAACGGTGAGAATGTCTCGAAATTTCATGAAATAATGAATTGAAACTTAATAAATTTCCCAAGAGAATTGCACAGGATGCACAAATTCTAGCGACTTATAGGATTAAACACCCTGGGAAAACAGGAAATTTCTCTAAATTAGAGGAAATACGTGATGAAAACGAAATATTAAGTTTTTCACTCTCAGGCTCGCTTTGGACGTTTATGGCAGCTGCTAATACTAGAGGCGGCGTTCGTGATGAAGAGAAAGCCCGAGCGCCCCTAGGAAGTATGAAAACAAAGAATTTTTGAGGAAATTCGTGCAGAGAAACAAATTCTCAACTTTTCACTTCGGCTCGATTGACAGATGTAGACGTGAAGTTGGCAGCAAGACGTGCGGCAGATTTCTTACTTCAAAAAGTAACGGTTATTTCGTAGTGGGCGGAAAATGCGGATTTTATTCTCTCAAATAATTTCCCTCTATGAAAATTCCGTTTGAATTTCCATGAAAAGTATAAAAATTCAATTTTCTCTCTTGAAATTTCGCGGAGTGGTGAGAATTCCGCTGTAGTTCCACCTCCGCGCTCATTGGCGGCGCTGTCCCGTCCCGAGAAGTCTCGTCAGTCGACTCTTGTCTTTCGTTGCGTGAGCATCGTTGCGAAATGCGCTTGACGAATTTATTGATTTAATTCAGTGACTGAGGTTATCTCCTCCCGAAAAATGACCCATTCCGTGTGACCAAGTGTCGTGGCCCCTGTGAACCACTTGAGATCCCAAATTCTCCCGCGGGTGAACACTCGTGGGGGTCCCCAAGGCAGGACATTCCGGGAATGCTGGGTGTATCCGGACAATTTTAGCCTCCTACTAAGATAAACAACAAGACAAGTGGAATTTCGGCGAGAGACCAGCGTGTGGAAAAACAAGATGATTATCGCCTCTTCAGCGATCGTGACTCATTATCACGATGTGTCAATCACATATAGAAGGTAATTAGCCACAATTTCACTTACCTTTCCCATCCCGATGCCTCCTGGCGCTCGTCTTCCGGATCGATTTTCCTCGCGCGAGTCGCCCCTGCGAAAATGTCAAAATTGGGGGCCACGCAGAGGCGCGTGGGCGTCACGAGACAATCGGTCAGCTGTATTTAGCGCTGGAGAGCCCAACAATTCCCCCCCTTTTATCCCCCTTGGCCCACTCTTATCATCCGGAGGCCGTGAAATATGCGTGCCTTCCCGGGCGACTCACGGGGCCAGAAGAGGCGGGCGTTTATTCAATTAGACAGAGTGCTAATTTTATTTTCCTGTAAATTTCTTCTCTAAACTCTCCCACTTGTGAGACAGAAGAGCAACTCCCCAAAAGAAGAGCTGCGTTTTCTTGAGAGAGAAAACTTGCTAATTTCTCAGTGACTTCAAAAAGATATTCAAGCGAAGGTCAGAATCTCCGCATTAATTTTCTGACCCATAAATTGGCTGCAAGTAAAGATATTCAGCGTGTGATTTGGATGGGAGATTGGAGACTTGATGCAGCCACAGACTCTCAATTCACTTTCACATTCGTTCGCGCTGCGTCTCCGTTGACAAACACACGGATCGTCGCGAAGTGTGTGTTGTAAAATTGCATGTAAAAAGCGTAAAAACGGAGGGAGGGAGATAAGAAATGAGGAAAAGTAATTATCTGGTCACGAAGAATGAAATGACGCTTTTCAGGAAAATCCCGAATTTATGAGTTGTCTTTGCAACCTGTCAAAAGCTAGGTGACAGGTGTCACTACGTGACAGGACAAATGACAGGAGATCAATGGTTGAATTTTCAAATTTGCAACGTACAATTAATCGTTAGAACTTTAAAATATTGGCAATGGGTGAATTGCACAGAAATTCTCTGCAATTAATTCACTTCCTCCACATCCCCCATTATTTTTTTTACTTACCACAAAGAAAATCTCTTTTCCATTGTTTTGCTCCATTGTTTTTTATTTGCGGTGCATGTTAAAAAAAAAGAACATTTAACCAATTTGCATTATCAGACAACGAAATACTTGTGTGTAGAATATAAAAATTCTATACAATTCCGGGTGTTTCAACTATCGCGGATTTTTTGAAACATAAAACACCCGATATGGAGGAGTATAAGTACAAAAAAGAACAGACTTTTAATTGAAATTGTGTTTCAACTGTCACAGTGTCAGTGGCCTCTCTTAATTTATTTAGTTCAACAAGTCACTGAATTAATTTACTTTAATTATCGTATCGCATATAAAATTTGTATTTACTGTCCATGTGCTTTACTGTATGTAAAGTGGATGCAAAGTGACTTAGCGGAGTGCTCTGACACGTCATCTGTTTGTTTTGGGAAATGATTGGTAGGTTTTTGGGAAAAATGAAGGGTCCCTGGGTCGATTTTAGGGGGGGGGGGGGTCCCCGAAGACTCGAAATCTCTATCTGCAACCGTTTAGCCTCTAGATCAATAACCGACGGACAAACAGAGAAACTGACAAACGGCTCAATATGAATTGTAGTATTGCCCTTAGGCTCACGGTACAATATAATGGGAAAGGGGAGATGACGTTACAGCATACTTTAGAGAACCTTTGGCGTCACGGTAAATAAATTAAACATTTTTACCTTATTGTATTTTTTCACTGGATAGGTAAGTTAAGTTCCCATGAAAGATGTTACACATTCTCTTGCATCATTATTCAGACTGTGATGAAATGAATTAATTCGTATTCAATAGAATTGCGATTATCACAACCTTGAATTATGAAAAAAAAAAGATGAGGAGCTCGTGTTAAACCAGTATGATCTTGAATTTTTCCCATATATGTGTTGCTTGGCTTGTGTCTGAAAATAATTGTTGTAAATAATTTAATTTTATTTATCAGGTTGTTTACATTTGGCTTTTTGTTGGCTTATATGCCTTTATTGGTGTTTCTTAAAAGCCCTCAAACAAATTCAATTGTTCCGCTCAAACGACCAGTAATTGTATTTTCTCAAGACTTTGCGCTATGCGGTTTTTGTCTCTTTATTTGCTTTTCCATAAAGGTCGTTAAAGCTAACACTGCAACGATCCATTAATTCGATTTCCCAGAGAGATTGATAAAACAAGAAAGACATTTCGATAATAATAACAATCCTATTAGTTGTTTTTGGCTGTTTTCAACTGACTTTTAGGTCAATGTCTTTATCTTCTGCATCACACCAAAAACTCTTATAAAGAGACAAGCAGTATGTTTTATGCAAGAGGAGTCAATGAAAAATGCAAACAACATTGAGTATACATTGCAGGGAATTCCATTTGAGAATAAGTGGCACAAAAAACCCACCTGAACAATTGAAGAGAGAAGATGCAGTAAAAAAAAGAAACAAATAATTGCCTTTTGAATGGGAGTGAGTAAAAATTTGAGGGGAAGTTCATTATCAATGGCTGGAACTGGAGAAAAGGTCAAAATGTTACACACAATATGAAGAAAACAGTTAAGTCACTTTGCCAGGAGAGATTTTCTCGGTGAGATTGTAAAAGAATGGTCCACGAAGAGGCTCGCTGAGGTCTCTTCTAACCCGCAGATTCTCCCACTAATGATCCGAAGAATGTACCGTACGAAGATTTATCTTGTTCACTGCATTGTTATGAGATGATGAAGAATAATTCACGGAGCTATTATGACAAATTACTCCTCAAATCGATCAAAATTGTATGCTTGTGCTTAAAAATTACACGAAGAGTTGAAAGGTGCAAAAGCGATGCCACAGAAAAAGAAGAGCTACAGGTGAAGTTATCTAAGAATTTAAAAGGAGAACATATTTCGAAAAAAAATGTTCGAAATGTAATTTCCTAATAATATTTATTATTATCGAAATGCGTGGATATTTCGATAACATTTTCGAACATGAGTTCATAACATGAACATCATAAAATTTTCGCGCAAATTATTCTAAATCTATTCGGAAATCGATAATACCGAAATTAGTTCGAAAACCTTCCAAATATTGTTCGACAAATTAATGTTCGAAACTGTTACCGAAATATTTTCGCATTAATTTAGATTGTTCTAAGTTATAACGCCTTTACGTTGTCGGGGCAAAATTTGCAATATTTTTAAACTTTCATTTATTATTTAATTACCAATTTGTTTAATATTTAAATTTGAATTCATATCTCAGAACAACAAACAAGCATTGTTGTTTAATCGAATGTTTTATTGTCTTTCTGAATTTTTTACATTTGGCAAATATTCCAGGAAAGAGAGTGTTTTTTGAAAGACAATTGTAAATATTTTCCCCTTTTACCAATTTATTTAATAGCCCAACTTTAACTCACTTGCGATAGTCGCTTCGGTCGCCCATTCACCCAACCAGTTGGTAAATACATTCAGTTGGGAAAATACAACAGTTCAGAAAATGTCGAAGGTGTTATATAAACTTGCATTGCGATCACGTATAGAGGGAAAAGTGTTTATATGCAAATAATTTGTTTTCGAAGAGAAAATGCATCAGCAAATTGTGAAATTTTACATAATTCGATGGATATTTCATTCATCATGCACTATTTCCCTTTGCGCAGTCTATCCTCTTCATATATTGCTGATAAAAAAAAATAATGCTATAAAGAGGGACGTAAAAGTGTAATTTAGTAATTGGGAGATGGACACATAAACAGCTGATAGTAAAATTTTGATTTAGGCAGTGCCCATGAGGATTTATCCATGCAAATCTGTCCTATAATCAAGGACATGTTATGTGGAAACTCTCGTAGAATTTATGGAGAAAAAAGAATTCATTAGGCGATTCCGGCGAGTCTCATAAACATAAACAAGTTAAGGTAATATAAAATGAAATAGAGTGGAAGTTAAACATGTGGGAGATGAAATAGTTGGATGCTTCACGGAAAGTAAAAGAAAATTCCCTTTTGAACTCACCACCCACACTCACTGTTTCATGTTCAAAGACAGAGAGAGAGTCTATTAAATTATTAAATTATTATATCAACGATAATCATAACAATTTCATGAGCTTTTACAGAGAAAAAGTGAAGCAAATTGTACAGCAATAGAATCATTATGAAATTATTATCGCATGTTGTGATCCATATGAATGATCTTTTCTCACCCGCGGGTTGTCATGGGAATTTAACATTGGGAGATGTCGACTGTTATGGGAAAATTGCTCTTCATCGTTGCCTATAATAATAATAACATAAGAGATGAGCATGAAAATGAATTTATTATCAGAATAATTTTCCGCAGAATTTAATTCATAATTGCCACTTCATCAGATGATATAGAGTGAAAAAAAAGAGGAGAGAAAAGAAATTAAATGCTAAACAAGTCTTTGGAATGTTTTTGATGTCTTTGTTGTGGCGGGTGGAAAAATATTAAATGATTTCTGTGCATTTCTGCGCTGCGGAGGTGGAAATTATGAGAAGAATATTAATGGGAATTTGAGCTATTCTGGTATGGAATCCCTTTCGTGTAATTAACTTGAAACCACATCACCAAAATTGAACATTTAATTAAATGCAGAGTTAATTAATTTCACTTCATTTTCCATCAATATACTTTGTGGAAAATGTATTTCCACTTCATGTTACCGTTCACTGATTGATAACATTTAAGTTGGTCAGCATTAAATTCGGTTATATTTGATTCCTATATTGAATTCCGTAGGAAGTCCTATTTTCTGAGCAAAATGAGAAAATTTGTATGGAAATTCTGTTAAGAAACAGCCACGATTTTTCCAAGATTCTCGACGAATTCCATAGAAAGTTTCATGTAACTTGCTGACCATTTTCAAACAGAAGAAAAGTAGGGAAAAAGTAGGGAACTTCCGTGGGAAAATTCTGCTTTCTTTCCTCTATTGAACATTTTTTATAGGGTATATTCAGTTGAGTCAGAAAAGTGTGTTAACAGAAAATATTTATAAACAAATCTATTGATTATTTTCGTGTGTAAAAGTTGTTATTTGCAGTCTGCTAAAAATATATTTAATAATTTCTACTCAAATTCTTGCAAAAGCCTTTCTTTTTTTCTTTCTCTTTCTCTTCCTTTTTTCCAATATTTATGGAAAGCACATTAATGGCAAAAATAGTACACGATAAACCAAGAAAATTATTGCAAATCTTTCAAGCTCTTTCCAATTCCAATCGTATTTTATTGTTTTCCCATTTATTTTTACAGCACACTCTATGTATAAATTACCCTCATTTTTTTCAAAATTATTTTTATCTCTCTCTTGGCGTGATAAGAAAATGTTGGGTGGAAAAAAAAGAAAGGAAACATGAAGACTCAGAATATTACGATAATTCATTTGTAATTTAATAGCAATTTTATCGTGCGGGTTTTGCTTTATATCAACAACCCATTATTTGATTGCACAGTGAGAAATTATCAAAAAGACAATAATTCATTATGTAAATTGTTAATTGTGGGATTTTATCTTTTTGTTTTTCCTTTTTTTTCTTGTTGTGTAAATATTCGCGAGTGTTTATTTTACGTTGATATGGAAAATATGGCCATTCCTCTCTCTCTCTCTCTCTTGATTATTTTTTGTCGGTTTGTTTATAGACTGAAAAAATTGCCAAAGGATTTTCATAAAAATGGATTTTACTTTATTTTCCTATCTCACAATTTTACATACCTACCCTACCTACCTATAATATAATATATGGTTGCGTTTTTAACCACTTCACACCGTGCTTATCATTTGGAAGAAATGTTACTTGCTAGACCAAAAAAATGTTCTTTCTAGAAGTTAATCATTTTCCTCTCTACCGAACGCGTTATTCAATTTATAAAAGGCTAAATGCAATTTAATGGTAGGTTATTTATTAAGCTCTAGACCGACACATTTTATACGATTAAATGGTGTGAACACTAAGCAATTTAGCATGGAAATAATCTCGTGCTCTTTGTTCTTCCATCAAGAGGGAAAATTGGCGTTGAATCTTCTCGCGAAAGGAGTAAAATTTATAATGATAAGACATGCCTGATAAGTCGATCGATTAATATCCCGGCAGGATTATTAATTCCTGCCTGCTTTTCCACTCAAATTACATTTTATTACACAGTCTATAAATTTTGTTGCTTTTCAGGGAGATTATGAGAATATCTGGGTTTTCTCTCCCATTTAAAAATGACAAAATGATGAAAAAAGAATTTATAACTCTGCAGTTTTCTTAAAATTGCAACATGATGAGAGGATTTCATTTTGATTCCTTTCATGCGAATATGTTCGTATTTTTTTGTGTGAAAGATAATCTAAAAATGAAATATGTAGAATGGGTTAGTAACGATGGAGATTGCAAAATATGGATTTTATGATGTTACTTTCATGAATGTAATCAACTTGATCCCTCGCCTATCCTTCCTTCCTTCCTATATATGTACTCTCTGGCCATAGAAATTTATTCAGCCATGAGTTAATATTTAAATCTCATTTCATCACACAACTTGCCTCATTTAGTGCAACAGAAGCTCAAACTCATGTTTTTTGTGCCGGGAATAAAATTACTTTGAAATCGGAGAGTGATTGAAGTGGAATTTTATTGATTTGGCTGCAATTTAAAATTTTAATAAATACTATTGATTTTTTTTTCTGTGTTGGTATTTTATTTGAACAGCTTGAAAGTGTTAATGTCGTTTCATATCAACAAGCAAAAATTAATTAATGCTTTTATGATATTTTTTTCAATGATATTGCGTGTTTTATAAATATTCCAGTTAAATGTTTTTGATGTCTTTTCATGACTGCATGTTTAATTATGTCGTGTTTTTCCTTTTTATTATAACTGACTATCTTTTGTCCACTTTATGGTCTAATAATTTTTTAATACGGACACTTATAAAATTAAGATCATATCTAATGCTTGCATTTGAGGAAATTCAGTGTAAATATCGTTATGCTGGAACACTTAATTTATTATTCAGCTTGTTATGTAATTCTAATGGTGCTGTCACATGGACATTGATCTGTCAGCACATTATTACAGTTGAATGCTCGTTAATTGTATTTTCCAGTGGAAAACCTTCAAATTTCCACCACATATCAGTATGTTCTACATTTCTGAGAAATTTCTATCAGGGAAAACTCAATAGATGTAGGTAAAATGTAGTTCCGTCAAATCTTTTATTGTATTTTATAAATTTTAAAAGATTTTGGGGATAAATGGTTCTTTATTGAGACCTTTACAACTGCTGAAATTAATCCAGTTTAATCTCCTTTTGGTTTGACGCCCATTTCTGATCAATTTATGTAAAATCGATGGATTGTAGAATTGCCCATTGTGCGGTTGAGAGTACGTGTTAGGGTAATAATTAATTCTCGC
>CAKKOB020000737.1:7502-20784 GCA_918844115.2 Phlebotomus perniciosus | reverse complement strand
TTGACGCCCATTTCTGATCAATTTATGTAAAATCGATGGATTGTAGAATTGCCCATTGTGCGGTTGAGAGTACGTGTTAGGGTAATAATTAATTCTCGCGACCCATCAGTAAACATTAGGTATAGACAATATGAAAATGATGTCCCTTTAGGTATTCCCATCCTTTGAAATACTTTTAAAGCACCTACATTGACTAAATACATGTGAAATTAAGATTTGTCTGATAACACAAAATGTGTACATAACTCGTAAATTGTTTTAACAACAATTTGTCACATGAAAACAACTTGTCCAACCCAAACAGTAGTTCTAATATCTGGGCCAAGCATTAGTGTACCAGTGAGGGCATTATGAATGTGATTACGTTGTTGTTTCACCTTCTCCGGAACACTGATTAGGAAGAGAAGGTGTGTTTGAAGTTATATCCCCCTTAGGGGGTTTAACGTGAAAATTAATACATGGAAAAAGTTATGGCAAAATTCTCTCAAACATCCTCACACTTTTAATTAATGAGGGTGCTTTTAATTTCCCTCTTGTGTCCAAAAACGTGCTCTTTAGTCTTGAGTTGAAGCCGTTGAAGTCCTTAAAGGTGGGATGAAGAAGATGAATTGAGGGTGCATTATATGAAGAGAGAGTCTATAATGTGATCTTTCCAATTCATTAATTTTTTTGCGAATGCAGAGAAAATGGACAGAGGAGAAGTTTAGATGGGTGGGTGGAGGAGAAATGGTGGAAATTTATGGTGACAAATTTTCACTCTTAATCCCAGCAATAGAAATGTTAATTTCTCAATGGATTTTTTCACCATCGTCCTCTTTCATTTTATGTAGCAGAACATAAACTTTTCCAATAGGGATTTTCTCCCAGTTCACTTTTTCCTTCATATGTGGATACACTATGTGCAATTGGATGATGTTTTCTTTTTTTTTTGCGAAGGGGGTGGTGTTTGCTAAATGATGTGACTCTCTATCCATTCTATAGCGTCTACAATGTATCACATTGAAGTGCATGATTCTCTTTGAGAGTGAAAATGAATTCGTTATGGAACGTTGAGTTTTTTTCCGCTGACTTCCATAAACTTTTTGTGAGAGAGTGTATAGTTTTTTTTGTTGTTGTTGTATAAAATGTAAACGGAGCGAGAAACAATTGCTGGAAAATCATGAACATTGAATATTGTGCAAGAAGCTGGAGGTGAAAGAACAAAAAGAACACGATGGAAGCGATGAATAAAAAAAACCGTGAATTGATGTGCGAAAAGGAAGAAATTCCATTTACAGAATAATACTTGAATTTTATTCCAGTTCTAAATACACGCGGGTGTATTTGGTGGAAATACCTTTCATATTGTGCAACACTTCGCCTCGGTCTCCCTGTGGAATCCCAGCACAAGGGAAATGATGTTCACTCATGTGAAATTTTAATGTAATTTACAGTAGAGTCAATAAAGTTTTCTCCTTGTTGTTGTTACCCTATAATGTTTCCTAATTAATGAAAACTCCCGGTTTTTCCACTGGATTCCAGTGTATAATGAGTTTTTTGAAAACAAGAGGAAATTTTCATTTATTTGAATAGAATTGAGAATTGAATTAGAGGAACATTATTAAACTGAATGAAGAGGACTTAAAATAATCAACCTTTTCTAGTGCATTTCCTGCACTTGAAAAGTCAACACTCCAAGACCTCCAAGAGTATATCGTCGAATTGCCTTGGAATATTGCATTTTTTTTTATTACTAGGTGCACTAATTAACAGAAAATATCGCATGAAAGTCCTTCAAAGTAGCTATTTTTGCGCATATTTATTCATTTTTAAAAATTCTCTGCTAAAACCTTCCGCTATATAGTCAGCAATCACGGCAATATACGTATAATTTTTCTCGTGCTCACCGACTCTCTTGTCCAAATAATTCCATTGCGGGTGTGTATTCAAATGATGTCCCACATACAATAAAAATTCTCAGTGTTTGTATTCCTCCTGGGTCGACTGTTAAATTACAGTGTGGAAACTTTTAATAATATCAACCCGGAGAGAAGAATATTGCTCGTGATAAGAGATGATGGTTGCGGAAAGAATGGAGGCCAAAATTCCATTGAGAGCACTTATAAACAGACAGAGAAATTCTTCTATTATGTCTGGGATGGTTCACATAACAAATTTCTTGTGAGAATATTTTTCAAATTATCATTTGATGGTTGTCTGTAATACACCGCCAGAATGGACATTAATGGTGCTGCTGATGAGATATATCACTGTCGATTGCGCCATCGAGATATCAACACAATTTTGTTACTTTTCTAATAACATTTTGTGTGAATATATTGTTCCTGCCGGATTGGATGAGAAGAAGGGGGGACCAAGATAACATCATATCACCATTAATCTATTACTTGGCATATTTCATCTCCACTCTTCACTCAATTAACATTGAGAATGATATACAGTGATGCCCAGTTTGATTACAGGGAAGAACGGGTGAAACAGAAAAATGGCATTATAACCCAGAGAAATAATATATAAGACTGCGTATTGGATAAGGAGTGGAATGTGCGTAAATATTTTATTTATGATCCATGTGTGTTATCCACGTTATCAGGGAGGAATTTCTAAAGCTCGTGAGTGGCTTACTTTTTCCTCCAAATTGAATTCAAGAGCAGTATAAAGAGAAAAAGGGAAAATTGTGCTTTATTGAATTTTCGCTAGCGGCGGAAAAACATGAAATATATGGGAGGACAATGGCATACAAACCTTGCTTTCGAGTTTTGTTCTAACTTTATGCCTTTCCCTT
The DNA here is from genome assembly GCA_918844115.2 of Phlebotomus perniciosus. Lineage (NCBI taxonomy): Eukaryota > Metazoa > Arthropoda > Insecta > Diptera > Psychodidae > Phlebotomus > Phlebotomus perniciosus. Next base: position 17,999 of record CAKKOB020000737.1, on the reverse strand, counting down.
TCGATATTCGTGTAAAAGTTCCATTGAGCTCTTTTTTTTTTAAGTAAGACGTCAAAGAATCTGTGCGTTGAAAAGGAGGAAAAGCTCAAAATACCTTCGTTCAAGGGAAAGAAAATTTTTATTGGACCGAGTGTTGGCTTAATATGAAACAGTTTAGTTTTAGTTCCGGATCGAAACTTGTGAAATAAAATTATTGCGAGTCTGGAAGTGCCCCATTCCAGGGTCCGAATCTGCCCCAAGTGTAATGGCATTAACGAAAACAATATTATTCTTTCGAAAATCAGTTTAAAGTAGAAACCCCAAAAATCTAAAAATTATAATAGTTTTCGAGTTGATTTTCAAAAACTTCCACTTCTTAAGATTCTTATTCACTTCTTCTTATTGTAAATTGTTTTCCCCTTGTACTTGATGTTTAATGGATTAAAAGGGGGAAAGTCCAAAAAGCTTCTTAATTGAGAAATACCAAGTAATATTATTTTATTTTATCGAAATTCACCAAATTGTTTAGGAAGAACTCGCAGAGAATTCTTTTCAATTGATTTCAACTGATTAAATATACTGAAAGTTTGTGTTTTTTCTTCTTTACTTGCTATTTTCAGATGGAGAGTCTTGAGCAACTAATTGAAAGGTCTTACATCAGAGACACATTCGACATAATAAACCAATAATTTGGTAACATCGTAAGAAGTTTTTAAAGGGGAAGACACAAGAAACGGCAGATAATAGTGTTTGAGGCCACTGAATAGCTGCCGCCTGATCAAACATGGAAATCTTCAGTGTATATCGAAATAAGCGATAAAACATTGGGATTTTCTGTCTCATTGAGATACACCGGGTGTGGAAGTGAGACACGGTTATCGCTGAAAACCATGAGAGGTAATTGTTGTTTATCAGTTAATAATCTTTTTAGTTAGTTCCAAATTGTGTCGATATGCTGAAGTGTTCTGTGAAATGTGGAGGTTTGTTTCAAGGGAATTTTCTCTTTTTTTCTTTCTTGTTCTTTCATCACTTCCTCGTGAATTAGTAAATACCTAAAAGGCTCTCTAATTACCGTTCACGCTATTAGTGTTTCATGAGTGATTCAGTGAAAATGTCCAATTTACTAGCCATAAGTAGCTCAATGCGATATTGACCAACGACATTTGTCATGTGAGACGGTTGGAAAATGCCACACGAGTGGAAACTATAGCAATCGCGAAGCAAAGAAAGAAAGGGACTAAAATTGCTGGAATGAGAGAAAAAAAGAAAAGTTAGATTAAATATTTAAGTGTTGGAGACATTGCAATAAATCGATATTATGGGTGAAGGCAGTGAGTTCACAGTAATTTTTCAAAGTCTCTTCCAATTGTGTTGGCTTAAATTGGAAGCATGCGAAATGCTTTTAGTATTCTATTTGTGTGTTGGAAACATGGTCATGTGGAGATTTGTACAAGAGGCGTTTGATTGATGAATTTCTGTGGCCACGAGGTTTAGTTTTCGCAAAAAGCTCGTCTGATAAATACTTGTTTGCAGGTTCAAATCCCAATAATAAACTTTTTCTTATTTTTACTTTTTTTAATATAGAATATAATTTTTATATTCTCACAAACATCTAAATAATTCAATTACAAAAAAATTATAGGTAGAAAAAAGATCAAGAAAAATTACCGGGATTTGAACCCACAACAAAGTGTTTGTTAAACGAAAGCTTGTTTTTTCGATAGCACATAACTCGTTAAATCTTATTTAAATTTTTGAAAAATCTATTTTTTTATATTCTCTTTATTCGCCTAAGTTTGTGGACTAGAATTTGCCAGTGAAATGCCCCTTGAGAATTTATAAGCGGGTTGAAGTGTAACGCGATGTGAATGAGGGAAGAGCGTCTAGAGAAGTTTATTTGGAGGATCATTCAGTTGTTTGAAAGCGAACACAAAGCACATTTGAAAATGAGATGATTAGGAATTTTGCAGAAGTTGTTATAGTGCTAAAAATTTTATCTCACATCGCGTTAAACATGCTGAAGACATTGTATGGCTTGCAAGAGTAATTAAAATCACTTGCTCTCATCTTCGCAGTTGCTGAGAGAGAGAGAAAAAAGGCCAAACACAAGAATATAAAATATATATAGTGTTGTGGTGATCTTGCTATTTCTGACGATTATCTTCCTAGTTTTCGCCAGTGTTGGTGGAAAATTATTCAGTGTACAAAATGTGGGAATTTCCGTGACACAGAGGGATCTATTTTTGGGTGAAAATTGCATTTATCTACGGTGTTTTTGTTACAAAGAAAAACAAGTAGGTATATATTGTGAGTGTGTGTCTGTGTTAAGCAAATTTATTCAATCTCCTTTGCCTGATGGCTTTCTTATAAATTCTCCACGTGCCATTCCATCCACCCGTGAAAATTACGTATTAATTTGTAGGAGGAAAGTCGTGTGAGTTCAAATGGAAAAATAAACGAAAATGTTTTTTAATCACCAGAAAATGTCAAACTGGTGTATTCAGTCTGCATAGAAGATATTATTTTTGCAGAATTTATGAGCCAGAAGAGAATATTGATACGCCATAAAATAAAGTAATAATGGAAGGAAATTTCTCAATAATTTCTCTAATGCTGGAAAGGGAGTAAATTTTCATTCATTACAAATGATTTATATATTCATTGTGTAATGTTGCAATTTCCCTCTCAAACTTTGTGTGACGCACGTGATATTGTTTTATATACATTGGAGAATGTTTACAAAATATGTAATTTGTTAGTGTTTTATAATTACTTGCAAAACTTTAAAGTCCTTTGTTATATATTATTCCAAGGGGAAGGTATTATGACCAGAAATACGAAAGTTAGAGCAAATGAAGTAAAGTTTATAATTGCCATAAAATTTCTGCCATAATTTCGCTCGAAGTTTATTACTGTAAAATGATAACAAAGTATTAATTAAAATGTATATAGCATTTGTGATGTTAACGATTTAAAAAATTAACATTCAAATGAGTTTTTTACCGCTTATCCCATAAAAATTGCCCTAAAAATTTTTCTAAAAAAAATGTTATAAAATAACGAAGATTAGTCGAAGCTTCTTATAAAAAATAATTAAGGTTTCTGACTTTTTATAAAAGGAGTCAAAAATACGCTTCCATATGGATTAAAGAGATTTGAAATAGTCATAAATATCAGAGGTTATTCAACAACATCTTTTATGGAAAGATTAGCCCCATTAGCCCTAAATAAATTATCAGTTATTATGTCTTAGAAGTGATTAGCTTCCTGTTGTTAGAATCCTATTAGATTTACAAACATTGATTGATAGATTAGGTTTTATTTTATTTTCCTCTAAGATTGCCAGTTAAATTGTCTTATAAAAGTTAAATTTCACCAATAATTTTTTTATGTTGATAAATCTCTTAAATTTGAAGCTCTCTTTTCATTTTTCTATCATTTATGTTAAAATAACTAGATCAACTTCACAAAGGTTATCTCTATTAAATACAGAAAGTTTTTCCTAACAAAATTATGTGTATATGCATAGGTATACCTACCGGAAGTGGTGTATACACACATTCTCCATTTCAATATTTTTCTCTCCCTCTCGTGAAATATTTTATTAAATAATACCTTTGAAAATTAACTTTTTGTTCCTCTCTGTGTTGATTTCAAATAATGCGCTTTATAAATTATTAAATTTTAAAATTAAACCATGTCAAGAGAAGATTCATTTTTCCATAAAATTCGATGCAGTTCTGCTTAAAATGAAAATTTTAAAGTGCAGAAAAACTTTTAATCAGTTGCAAAACTTTACTTTATTTTTCTTGTCAATTCTCCAGGTGGCAAATAGAGATTGAGAAATAATCCATCTTACGGTATAGCATCTCCTTTTGTTGTATATCTGTATTTTGTCACGGAGTTACAATTCTATGTAAGTTTCACTCCTGGCTAAGCGAATGGCGTATATATGTATAAAATGTGTCATTTGATGGAAAAGCTCACGTGTAATTGTTCTTAACGAGAGCTCACACAATTTTCCTATTCATGGGACACATTCTTCTTTCATAAAGGCACTATGTGGAATATTTTATGGTGGGGGGTGGGAGGACACAATAAAAGCTCAGAAAATTACTCCGGTGTGTGGTTATAAAAAAAAACTATGTTGGTGTGCATAAAAGATTGATGACTATGATGAAATGGTTTTTTTAGCCTTTAAAGACATTGTGAAGGAGGCGAAAATGGAGAATTTCATAAATTGAAAAAGGCGAGTGAGAGAGAGAGAGAGAGAAAGGAGGAAAAGCCATTGAAAATTGACACAATGAAGAAATTCCTCGTGCTCAGGTTTTATTCACAAATTTGGCAAAAATATGCGGTATATAAAATTCTATAGGAAATTGAATTATATGGTTGGGAAAACTTAGCTAAAAACGAGAGAGAGAGAGAGGAGATTGTATCCAAAGAAAATTTTCTAATGAATATGCAAATTTAATTAAATGAATATATACAGCACTTTCGTGGTAAGACGAAGCACGAGAGATTATCTGTTTTACGGGTAAAGGATGGGGTTGCTTTTACATCTCAAGTCTCTCAAGTGAAAGATGCTGGTGATTGAGGGGAAGCGCAAGGCAAAAATTGCGCAATTAGAAACTGAAAAACGAGAACAAGGAGGTCTCCTTAGCGGTGATTTTGTCCTTAAGGGAGTAATAAGGTCGAGTAATCCCTTTTCGACATTGATTTCATGAGAATTTTATTTTGTAATTCAATTTTTAATTATAATTGACCTAATTTTAGAACAGGTGGAAATTGTACTGACCGTTTCCATATCAATGAGATTTCTGCCATGAAATTCAACTTTTATCTGTGTCCTCTGTGTTATCTCTCTAACTTATTTTTCTAACTTAATAAACACAATAATCAATTATTTATCTATCATTAATAACCATTTGTTTGAATAAATAAAGATAGATAAAGGAGGTGTTCGAAGATAAGACCGTTTTGACACTCAAAATGCAAAAAAAATTATTTGGATAAACAAAAGATTAAATAAATTCAAAAATAAATGTTTAACACTTGTTCATAAGTACTTGAACAGTATTTAACGTGTGTTTCTAAAATTGTTGTGTAAACAAAGTTCTATTTTCAACAAGTGGCGGGAATTAAGTAAAAAAACGCAACCTTCAAAATTTTTTTTATCAAAGTTTAGGTAAAAATTTTAGGGCAAAAGCTTCTCAATCAATATTTTATTCCAATATTAAACAACAACTTTAATTTTAACGCATTAACGGAATAGGGTTTACTCGACCCTAAACTGTAGAAGTCTCAATTAAATCCTAATGTGATTTCTTTCTTTTATTTAAATCAAAAGCCGTAAATCTTGTGAGAAAGTTTCCTGGGACTTTTGTTAGATGGGTTTTAAATAAAGCCTAAACAATACGAATTTGCCATTGCAAGTCAACCCAGTTGTTTTGAATTCTCAAGAGAGTTTTGAGCTTTATACTTGAAGGGAAAATTCAGTGACTCAAGGGGAGTGGAATTCAAGACAACTTTTGCCCTCCCACCAGCAGTCCTTAAAGTTCTCTTTGTCATTGTTTAAAGCACTAAATTCCTCTATGGCTTCCTTTATGCTTTTGTACTCAAAGCTATAGAGTGTCTGTATTAAATATAATTACTCCTGCAATCTAATGTTAAACAGAGTGTCTGTATATCTTCAAAATGCGAGAAGACATCATGTTTTTCTCGCTCATCTTCTGTGAGACATTTTGTCAGGTGTCGCATATTAAATTGGTCCTTTATGCTTATGTTGTGAGCACGCGAGAAAAAAAATCTAATTTCTCCCATTGTTCACTCGCGCCAATGTGACAAGAAAAAGTGTAGAGAAAAATATAATAGAAAAAAAGAAAAGAGAACAGATGAGAGTCTCAAGAGAGGCGTGAAAAGAACATGAAGGCAGGGAAGAGATAATTTTTATTGGATGTAACAAATTGTGTGACAATGTGGCAGTATTAAAATGTGATTAATGTTATTCCTCCATCTCTTGCCTTATTGAGTTACACTTTTTTTGCCTTCTATGTATAGGCAGAAGAATTCCAATTCCTCTACCAAACACGGGAACAATGTCAAGAAGACGGAGTTCTTTTTGCCTGAGAACATCTCTGGTCATCTTCCTGGTTCTTTTCATATTTCTACAGTTACACATTATGAGCTACTGTGAGTACCAACAATGTCGCAAAAAGATGCCTTATCGGTCTCTTTTATGCAATATTGTATTATATGAAATAAAATGTCTCTTGCAGCCGATTCACGAGACACACACATCAATGATGTGACAAATGATTCAACAGCTGCTATTTTATCAATGGTACCCCCAGTTTTCCATAAGTTCTTAACATCTAAGGCGAAGAATGTCAGTCATGGTGAGTTCTCATATTGCAATATAAAATGTTCAATATTACATTGTGATAGCTTTACCTTTTATTGTCAATCAATGGCTCCATCTGAAGATCATAATGGTTCAGCGGCGAATGGTGGTGAAATGCAATTTCATAGTCCAAACATCACTGAGATGAAACGAGCTATTTATCGTTACAATGAAATGCAAAGTGTCATCAATGAGGACATTTTTGGACCCCTACAAAATGATTCTGTGATAATAGTTGTACAGGTGAGTTTAAAAACTTGAAGTCAATAGGAACGTTAAATTTATTTGAAAGTCTTTTAGAGATTAAAAGCAAAAAAAATTGCTAATTTGAAACATTCAGAAAATTGAAAAAAAAGTGGAATAGTTCGTTAGATTTTCAGTGGGAATTCTATTAAAATTTTCCAATGAAATTTACACCTGGATATACAGAGGAAAGTTTCTGAATATGATTAAAATGGTGTACATCGCTTCTACTAGTTTCACATTTTGTATTTAAGCTCGTCAACCTCGTCAATATGTACTTCCGGCAAAGTAATCTCTCAAAGATTTAGTTATCTTCATGACTTTGCTTGTGTTATTCCACAAGAAAACTTTGGGAAATTCTGCAAAAGTTCATGAATTTCTCCAGAGTAATAAGAACTGAATAAAGCTTAATGAGGAATGTAGAATTTCTAAAAAAAAATACAATATTTATCTATAATACTTTGGAGATTTCTCCCAGAAGTCTCACAGAATTTTTAAGAACTTGAAAAAATCTTAAAGAAATCATAATATTTATTGCTAAAACATTCCTAGGCGAGAAATTATTTTTTTGGAAGCTGCTAAAAAGTTTTCAAAAGCTTGTAAATTCTCACAGAAATTTGAAGGGTTTTTTTTATAAAGTTTTGAAGTCAAAATTTTTAAATGTCAGTAATTTTTCTTGAAATTCTCTTCAATTTTATTTACAACGCGAATTTTCGCCTCCAAAGTTTACAGCTAAAACTTAATTTGATCCCATTCCGAGTTTGCCAACAAAGAATCACAGCTTCCATAAGTCGGCCTGAAGAGACTTATCAGCGCATTTTATACTCGTTTGTAGAAAAAACACCCAGAAACTGTCTAAATATGTATACTCTCTGTAATTTTATGTCTATGAATAATTTGAACAATACTTTACGTTAGAACGTGCAATGGGATCTGTTTCCAAACTTCCTAATTCCAAACCAATGCATTTTGTAAATGCTCTTTGGTTGCACATATTCATTTAAATTTGAGGGAAGAAGAGTTAATTTTGGGAATTGAAATGAAACTGAATTCTATAGTTTATAGGATTTTATTCAATACATCCCCCATATGAAAAGTTTATTCCTCTACACCTCATTCAATTAGCATATATTGTTGTGTTGTCTGGGGTGTATCCTTGCAAATTATCTCGAGAGGTGCAGCCACACGCTCCACAATAGATGATGTATAGAGTAGAGAGTTTAGTTGGGGGAATAGGGATTTGAATGTTTATAACAAGTTGATTGAATTGCTGAGTCAAAATCTCTAGGATGATGTTCATGAGAGGGAGTATGAAATTGCAATGTGTAACACCTTACAAAAGGAGAGGGTGGTTGGGGGGGGGGATTATTTAATTGCATCTCTCAACTAAACTTGAGAGATTTCCCTCATAAATCCACCTCACAGTCACTTCTTTTGCATAACTGGAAAATGGATGGATATATTGTGTATAAGTTTATGCCTTGCATTTTCACTTGAATGATTGATTTGCATTTTCTATGGAGTTTCCTTGTTAAAGTATTTTATATAGGGAAATATTTTATTTTGCTTAAGGGAATAGAAAGGGGAAAATCTGGAAAATAAATTGAGACATTTTTCACTCGTTTTTCTCAGTCACTGTATTTAATAGAATCTCTTCGGCAATTGTCAACATTAACTTGTAATTCACATACTTGAAAATTTTTAATATTACACGATATTTGTGGAGATTTGGCCTCAATGGATGAACCTTTCGCCTTGATTGAGCCAATTCGAATTTGATAATCTCTATTGTCGCATATATCGAATTTATGTTGCAGCTGCAATGTCAATTTCTCCCAATGATCCATGTAATTGAGCTTGCGACGATCTGAACTCAAATACCATCATAATTGAAGCACTTCATGTTCCGGTAGCAATTTCTATTGTATCCCATTTCCAATAGGTGTTTATTCAATGGGATTAAACCAAAAAGAGAGATAAATTGTTGATAGTAATTGCAAAAGGAAGAGGGAAACGCAGTTTTTAGTATAACACTCACAAAAATCGCCTTCCAAAAGGTGTTTGGCTTCGTTGAATGCTGCATGAGTTTCCGAAGTTTCACCTCACACAGGACAAATAAATTATCCGGTGAACACCAGACACGACGTGGTGGTCTTAACAAAGAGATCATGAAATGAGAAAGTCAAGAAGAAGAAAAAAGAGTGTTGAAAAGTTTAATTTTTCCCTCAAGTTCATGTTCTGAGGGTAAACTTTTTAATAGCATTTTTTTGTTGTTGTTCCTCATCATTGAATTATAGTGGCTAAACTAAAGAAAAAAAAAGAGAGTCAGAAGTGAAAATAATTTACAAGTTTTTCGGCAATTTCCGCTTCGGTCTCAAATCATCCACAAGATTAAACTTGAAGTCCCTTTTCGGTGACATTTAGGTTGAAATTTTTTCTCACTGGGCGATAACAAAAGGGATCGCGTGAAAATGCTTTTACACACCGAAATAAAAGAAATTGCAAACCCACTTTAAAAGTTTTACCGTCTCCTTCAGGATTGACTTTTTACATAGGAAAGAAAAATGAAGAGAGTAAATTGTGTTTAACAGGGATTTATTGAGATGTGGACGGAGTGGTGTTGTGCAGTTGAAGAACAGAAGGGAACTGAAAGGCAATTCCCGCGTATTTCTTATTCACGCCACGTTTACTGGCATTATTATTCAAATATTATGTAAAAGCTTTTCGATTCTCTCCAAATTATTTACGTTCTTTTTTTCTTTCCCTTCATTTTTCCACAAGTTTCCCTCTTTCAACGGGGAAGGTGGAAAAAGTTTGAGAGGACTTTTTTTGGCTTAATCGTATAATAGCAAAGGGTTTCATTCTAAGAAATGCGGGTTGATCTAGACTAGAGTTTTTTAATTTTTTAAAAGCTCTCTTCAAAATTTTCAAAATCGTGTAAGTTTCTGTAGAATGAATTGCTAAAGCTCACAAAGTGAACAAGATGGTTCAAAATTTCTAAAGCTTGAAAGCTTTAAAAATTACTTACATATCTTCATCCAAAATAAATTTTTACAAGAACCCATAACTTTGAAGCTCAGAAAAACTCCCAATTTGACTGATTATTTTCTTTTCGACTTACCTAGTCAATTTCATTAATTTTTGTTTATTTATTATTTAATCAAAATAATGAATGTTTATCTTTTAAATAAAATTCTTCAGTTTTTGAATACTAACAAACAATGGTTCCGCATTACTTACAGAACTCCTCACTTTTTCATTGCCCCTTCTGAATCCAAAAGGAAAAAAAAATAAGTGGGGGAGTGAGAAAAAGGATGGAAGAGAGAGAGAAAAGAGGGAAATAAAGGAAAGCATAAGAGGAATTCATGTTTCCATCAAAGTTTATTTTGTTTTCTTCCCATTGTTTTCCCCCCATCCTTGCCTTATCGTGGAAAATCAAGAAAAATTACCAAAGTTATCATTCAGAATTAGCATTCGTTTAATGCCTTTCCATTCCAACTGTGGAGTGTATATACTTTTGTTTGCGGTGAAAGCCACGCAATCAGAAAAGTTTTGCATTGGAGGAAATAGACTCCAAACAAAAGCCAACTTTTCAAACTGTTCTGATGGAATATTGAGGTTTCTGGCGAATGAAGTTCTCTCGTTTTTGTGGGCCACGAGGCGGCTCGTAACACCCATCAGAAATATGTGATTTTAATTCGATGTAGCACATTTACTAAATTATCCTTCGTGGCTATTAATTCCCTGTTTTTGTGGGACTTTCGTGTGGCACAAATTGACGGAGAAAGTATCAATTTGCACTAATTGCCAACACTTCCATGGAGAGCTTTTTAGCAATCACTGTTTTAGCACACTGGATGGTGGGAACTTTT
>CAKKOB020000736.1:26871-37520 GCA_918844115.2 Phlebotomus perniciosus | reverse complement strand
ATTGAAATTTTGCCATGGCTGATAAAATTTTAAGTCTTTGGGCGTTTAACTTCATTTGGGGGATAATTTTACCGAAAATCGCATCTAAAATTAACCCCAAAAGTGATCAATTCAATTAATAACTTACTTTAGATCTAAGTTTAATTTAAGTGTCAAAACTCAACCCGAAGATTAAAGAAATCATTTCCCCAAGTTTACACAATGAATACCAGATGAAAGAAAATTTTCTCCGGAGAAGAGGCTACGGATATAATGGATTGATAAAACTTAACCATTTCTTAAGCAAACAAGATTATGAGCTTTCAGACGTTTCCTCTTATAGGTTTAGCAAATTTTCTATAATCTTTCTAACTTTTTAACAGCCATTGAGTCGGTTTGTAAGCTTTCATATTTCATTTTGAGCTTTTCAACTTCATGGCTTCGATATTAAGCAGAACTTCAAAAGCTCAAATTTTTAAAAAGGTATAATTTTGAAAATCTTATAGAGTTTCTAAAAAAAAATTCTGAATTTTCCTGGACTTTTGGACAATTTTTGAAAAAAAGATCTAAAGCTTTTAGAATGCTTTTAAATAATTTTCAGAAACTACCTAAAAAGATAATGACATGCGAGAATAAAATTGATGGAATGAAAGGTCTATAAAGCTTCTGAGGTGCGGAAAATATTGGGGAACTTTTTCTTACAAAATGTAGGGAAATTTTGAAAACGTTTTTTTTTTTTAATTTTTAATTATTATATCTACCCCTAATAAACTTGTTTAAATAGAAAATTTTGTTCTTAAAATATTTAAAAATAGAATATTTCAGACTAATTTTAACATTTTTTATTATATATTTTTTTAATTCTCTAAGATTTTAGCCGGTATTATAAGTTTCAAGATTTACATTTTATCTCGATCTTTCTAATCTAATATTAATATTTTTATTGAATTCACATTCAAGGTTTCTTGCTCTCTCTCCCAATATAGGTATATAATAGGTATACTTAATACCGCACAAAAGCAATCTGCACGTCCAGTATCTGTATCCTTCATAAATTCCTTGAAAATAGTATTGCCAAACTCATTTCATCTCTCTGCACTCAATCGTAGATCTAAATGATATCCCATTTCACAGAGGGTGGAGCCAGCAATAATCCGTGCTCCGACACCTTTGCCGGAGCATCGGCCTTTTCTGAGGTGGAAACTAGAAGTCTTTCTGACTACTACTCATCCCTCTCTGGCATCTCCACCTACATCTCCTTCCATTCGTACGGTCAGATGCTCCTTGTGCCATTCGGCCATACCACCCAGCCTCTGGGCAATTATCACGATCTGGTGGCGATTGCCGGTAAAGCCGTAAGCAAGTTGGCTGAGCGCTATGGCACAAGATACACGTACGGGAATATTGCTGAGACGATTTGTAAGTGTAACAGGCCACAATGATGAACATTAATAGCTGGTGATCCGTGTAAAAAATTCCCAATTCTCTCATCCCTCCGCAGACGTCGCCTCTGGTGGCAGTATCGATTGGATTGCGGGCGCTAAGGGAACCGGACTGGTCTATTGCTATGAGCTGCGTGACACAGGTGGATTTCAATTTTCCCGATATTGTGCTCTACTCTGAATTAATTAATACACGCGTCTAAATTTCAGGACGATATGGCTTCACATTGCCTGCCAACCAAATAAGGCCCACGGGTCTAGAGACACTTGACTCCATTGTTGTTATTCTGCGCGAGGGTGCTAACATGGGATATCACTGAACCAGTCATCACCTTCACAATGTGACTCTTTGTCCTATTAATATCAATTCTTTTTGGGGAAATAAAGTGTCCGAAGTATTTCTATGGGCTGTGGAAATGAAATGGTGTGTTTAGATATTTATCTCACCATTCTCTTCATTATGTTACAATTACAAGGCATTCAATAGCGATTCCATGTCACTAATGCACTCGGAGAAAATAAAATCGGTCTCTATATAGGGATTATTTTGAGCATTCATGAAATATTCATTAGTAAAGACACTCATGACAATACGGTTGAAATAATAATGAATTGTGATAATTCAATCGCCCAATGAAAGCGCTTTTTTTTGTGAAATACCTACTTGCAAAAAGCGCCCAAAAACGGTAGTGCTTGGAATCCTCAGGTAAAATAATTTAGTCAAAATTGGTCAAAATAGAAAAAGGTGTTCAATTTTCAAGTAAATCGACATAAATCTGTTTCCGTTAATAAGAAAAATTTGTTTTAACGGTTTTAACGAGAATTTTATGTGATAAATATAAAAAATTTGCAGAACTTTTGTAACATCCGTTCATTAAATTTTTGGGAAATTCAAAAAATTTCGGTCAAAATAAGAAACGCTTTTAAATAATATCCACACTATCAAAATTAGTCTTTAAATTGCCTACAAATTTGTTATTTTCAAAATACTTTTATCTAAAATTTTGTATCTGAATTAAAAGCTTTAAAGCATAAAGCTTAAGTAAGCTTCAAATTTAAGTATAAAGCAAACCTATAATTGAAGACTCGTGTAAAGCACAAGTCTGGCTTAAGTCTGGCCTAAAGCTCACGGTTAGCTTAGCTCGTCTAAAGCTTAAGGCAGCTTTAATACTCAAGACTATCTTAAAGCTCGCCAAAAGCTCAATACTGACCTCAAGCTAAAGACTGAGTTAAAGCATAAAGCTTAACTTTAAGGCTAGTTTGAGTCTAGTCTATCTATCTAAGGCCCTTTAGGCCCTTTACACACATGGGTTTAACCGAGAGAAGGTTTAGCCAGTTTAGAGCCGAAGACAGTTCAATCAACGACAATTTCAGTGCGACAATAATCAAAATTGCTGTTTTCTACATGCTAAGCCGCTTTTATAGTGCGTACGACCTGTCTTTGGCTCTAAACTGGCTAAACCTTCTCTCGGTTAAACCCATGTGTGTAAAGGGCCTAAGATCCAGGTCCGTCGTTAATCCGGTTCGTTTAAAGGTTTAAACGGTTATAGATTGAAATTTCGTGTCTAGGCTGACCTCCCCCCCCCCACACTATGGTGATCGCCTGGCTACCCGTCGTATGGCAAGTTATAACTAGAGAATGGTTAGATATATTGACATACGGTTTTCGGCAATGGTCATATGTCATTTTTTAATGTTTTTTTCATATTTCATTTGTTTTAACAACCCAAAATCTTATTGTCTAAATAGCTCAACTCCTATGACATGGATCGTTATGATGTACGGTGATTGTATTTGGAATCTAAAAACGACCCTCATGACCCGCATTGTAATAACTTATCACTTAATTTTCTACTTTTTTGCAATGATTCATCGGGAAGCACGAATACCTTTATTTTGTGCCAGATGTCGCAAAAAAAATCATTATGAAAGAATACAACAATTTGAGAAAAATTGCCGATTCCATTTTTATCAAAAAAAAAAGAAGAAGAAAAAACGGTAAAATGTAATATGTCTCAACTCAACTCTTTACTTTCTGGGTATTTCTGGGTTTATGTTTCACACATCTATTATATAGCATTACTAAATTGTAACTTGCTCAAAATTACGAAAAATTAGTCTAACTGTGTCATATCTTTTCACCAGAAACTTTGCGCGATCATGATGAGTTGCCAATGGAGCACATAATCGCATGAGTTTCAGAAATGAGTCAAGAGGAATTGTATTAAGAAATATTTGAAGATTACAAATCATGAAATATAAAATGAATGAATTTAAAGGACTTGAATTTAAAAAAAAAATCTCCATATAAAGAATTGGAATTTTTGCGATTTTCAATTTAATTGTTGTCAACCTGAAAAAGACTGCGAGTTGCACAACCACAATCACCTTCGAATTGGATATTAAATTTCGATTTACATTGTTTCACTTTGTCCCCACTTTGTTAAAGGTATTTTCATCAATTTGTCTGCGTCTTTCGTAATTTGTCAGAACACATTAAAATAAAAAATACCCTCATGGACACTTCCGTAGCTTTCCTTCTCGAATCGCGATATTCAAACCAATTTTAAGTTTACTTAACTCGAGACAATTCCATCAAATGCGGGACAGAAACTAGTATTTATCTCGATAGAAACATCGCTATTCCTGGAAATCATTAACCTGTCGTATGGAGCCGCACAATTGTGGCGAAGAGTGACCGGAATTCAATTGTTGATGCAGGGTTTCGAGGGTAGAATGTGCGGTATTGTGTGTTCCCAATCATCTTCTCAGGTGGAAATTAAACGAAAAAAAGGAAGAAGAAAGAATTACCTCATATGAACTCGCGAGACTTGCATATGTGTATGACTACCACTCTTTTCTATTCCTCTCAATGTGATTTTTTCAGGTATTGTAATACGTTTCAACTGGTACATGTTTGTGTAAAGTGGAAATATTTTTCTTTACGCAAGAGCGACAGAGCGAAAAGTTTGATATCCGCTCCCACTTGAGTACGCAAGAATCTGAATTTTGTGTGAGAGAAAGAACTGAATGGATCATTTTCACTTGTCACGACTAATTCTTTTATTTACCTCATTTTTTCAATCCCTGCCATATATGTATGTATATACCATAATGTGTAGAAGCTTTGAATACTTCTTCAACTTAATTTACTACAAATATTTCCTTTTAAGAGATATCCTTATCGATTTTCCATTAAATTTTCATCGGAAAATTTCTCAGTGAATGCGTTTTAGATTTGCGATGTTTTGCAAAATCAAGAAGAAAACTGAATATATATTTTAGATGAATACATTATAGTAGAGATCATATAATATTACAGTTATAATGTAATACTTTTAACTCTTTGATACCAATATTCATCTTCAAATTGATTACATACATATGTCCCCACTTTAACTGAAACGGAAAACTATGCTAAGCTATACATGATCACTTAATACATATGTACTTTTACATTTGGTGTTAGCTTGAAGTTGGGGGTTTTCGTATAGACTTATTAACAAAATTCACTTTCACTCTTTTGCGATCTGGAAGTCATTTTTTTACTCACCTCACCACCACCATAAGATCAGTGTTTCTGGTGGCAAAACCGTCATATATGTATATTAGTACCTGAAGCACCTTGGCATGGTTTCAATTTGTTAATTGTCTTGCAAAAATTTGCACTGAAAGGAAATTTATTACAATTATACATACATATGTACATGGCTATAGGAGATCTGACCCCTCCTCCCTCTTTTTGATACCATCCATACAAATTTAACGTTTATTTTTTGTTGGATTTTTCGAATTTTTCTCCAATAAAATGAAGCGCTGACGGGTTATGATATGATAAGGTTGGTCTGGGTGGTTCTTTGTAACGGAGAGTGAATAATTAACTTTGAATTCTAAGAAATTTCAAATCAAATTCTGTGTAGGCTAATAAACCATCTTGGAAATAAAAACCACAGGTCGCGATGAGCCTCTTGTTGTATATTTATATCAAAAGTATTATTGTGGAACTCTTGGAATTGACTGTTTCATTCTTGTTGAGGGTACACGCTGTTCTTTTTTATTTGCAAAAATGCAAGAGAAAAAATATTGTTATTTTACATCTCATCTTCTAATCTCTGATATGTGGGAGACGAGATTGCATAAATTTCCCATAGTTCTTATAAGAATGCATTTCTCTTGATGCACTTTATAACACATTCCACATTATTATGTGCAAAACTCTCATGGCTATTGTTTGAAACGTATAGAGAGCTGGCTGTTACCATTACTGTTCAAAATATAAAGTTCTCTCACAACTCAAATACAATGAAGCACAAGAGGACAGATAAATACCTAACTAAAATAAAATAAATTCCAGAATATCCGTACCACCCGATATTGTTTTCTTCTCATGAATCGCTAAAATGGGGATTCGTGAATTATGTGATGGATCACATGAAAGAGAGAAAAACTATTTCATGTTACCTACAACTGCTTTTGATCTATTCTTTGTTTTCTATAAGAAAACAGTTTTAGTTATAGGCTTTTTCCTTTACACATATAACACGAGGGTCTACCTACGCGTATCCTCTTGAAAAGTTGCACATAAGTGGGGGTACATTACAAGATAACGCTATAGTTGACCTCCTCTCACATCTCCATCCGCCATTTTGAATACTTCAGAAATATTATTTCAGTTTTCTTGAAATCCTAAAATGTTTCAGCTGAGGTCGAGATCTTTCCAAAAAGGAATGATATAAGTCTGTTGATAAACGTGAAGCTGAAATAAACCGGTTTTAAATTTAAAATTTTATATTAGTGTTAACATCCCATTCTATAGGGCCGATCTTGATCATCCGATGCTTTTTGGAAAGGTCTGGCAAAATGCCACAATTTTTTTTTTAATATTGGAACTTCATTTGGCTACCGTTAGTAGCGCTTAAGTCAATATGAAAAACTTTTTTTCGTATTGGCAACACTGTGAGAATTCCACGTTTGTAATCTAGGATTACCACTTGGTTTTGACTTAGTAAATAAATTTATATTTATATAATAATTAAAATATAACGTATAATAGGTAACCAAATTACGCAGATGAATATATTTTGCGTATAAAACTCATCCATTGAGCGATGATTTAATTATTATAAATTATATATTTTCTTTTCACTTTCATGATCATTCCACCACAGATCTACAGTATAATAATAATACTTTTTGAGATGAATTTGTTTTATATTATTCGGAAAGAATTACATTATGAACATCATTTTCTTAGTTATCATATTTGTAGCATAAAAAAGTTGACAATTTTATATTCTTGCAATAAATACCCTTATAGTTATTATATACTTGAAACATCCAACAGAAATGTAATACAGTTCTCTTGAACATACATAGTATATTCAAAGACAATACCTCATCTTCAGTAACCGTAAAGTCTAGCTGATTTGTAACATCTCACACATTTCAATGCTTTATTGTATTCAAAACTATACTTGAAATTCAATCATGAGTATTTTCTTCTACATTGTTCACTACTTTTATCCATCGAGATATTATATAGAGAAAGTCAGAGCAAGAGAGTTAGATCAAAGGGGTTACTAATATAAAGAATTCCTGGTCGATTGGTTCGAGAAACGGGTTCCACGTGCCAGATACTCTTTTTCCTTAACATTTGGCAAAATTGGCGAAATATTATACTCCTCTCTCAGCAAATGAAATTCTTTCAATTTTTCTGCTGACATTTTTTTTAAAGTCAACATTTTCATGCCTAATGTCCACTCATTGAGAATCTTGAAATTATGCGTAACTTAATACCTCGCGCGTTCATCTTCATTGACTCTGAAAATGAGAAAACTTTCCATGCAACCTCCCTTGGACTACAATTATCAATTCATGCGATATTATGTTTTTTTTTTTTGTTTTCTTGCAGAAATGCCAATATCTAATTGAAGAGAATCGTCGTCTGATTAGCCAATCCCACAATGGAGGAAATCCACCTATAGAGACGATGATCCTCCAGAACAAAGTGGACACACTCAAATGGCAAATGCAGCAGATTGAATCATCGCGACAGATGTATCGCGCAATGATGGAAAGTGTGGCACACTTCCTAGAACGATGCCATACTAGTCTGAACGCCATGCAACAAGAGTCCCTAACCAGATCCAAAAGTGTCCTTCAGATGCTTCCATGCGATGTTGAGATGCAGATAACATCACCCACGCGACCGCGCAGCAGCACCAACATGAGTGATCTCGAACTTCATTTGCCACACAGAAACATCAGCGATGTCTCCAGGAGCTCCACAGACTCCATCCAGACGGTGTCATCCTACAGCAATTTCAGGGACTTTACGTGGTGAGATTTCTTATTCCCTCTGCTCTTCCCCCTGTCGAAAATCCCTCTTCCTTTACTTACATATATTAATCAACTCTCCATTCCACCCAAGGCGACGCATCCCGAGACAATCTTATAGCCACAATGTGTCACCAGGCGCCACATTGGAGTCGGAAAAGTTATCTCAAGAGGCTTTCCGTCTGCTCCGGAATGTGAACAACCTGTTGAATACGCAAGAACCAATGCTGGCGCAAGCAAATCCCACAATTGACGACTCCATCTACTTTATCGGGACAAACACTAAAATTACAACAGTGAATCCGCTCAATCTCCTTCTCGGACCCAGATTAGGCACCCGCGAGACATGCTCTTCACTGAGAAGCACCTCCGACTCAAATTCGACCGCCTCGTCAAAGCCAGAGACCGATGAAGAGTTGGTGGAGAGACCATCTCCAATACCCTGTCGAACCAGTACTCTAAAGAGCGCGTGTGTTGAGAACGAGAGTGGATTTAGTTCCATGAGCTCCTTTCAGGTAAAAAGGCAGAATTCAGAATTTAAAATTGAATAAAACCGATCCAATTATTTTTTTCCTGATTATACAGGAAATCGGATTGCCGCTGATTAGTCCACCGCGTTCTTCCTCTGTATCCAGTGATTCCACAGCAACTGACTCAGATACACCGACAACCCTGACAAAAGTGGGACTTCCAATGACGAGTCTCCACCGTCGCTGGGACTCTGCTCCGGCAGTGCCGCCAAGAAATGCTGCCGTCCAGTCGTCGAGACTCCGCGGCGATGACGAAATGCGTGTTTTGTGGGTGTGACACCCTCTTAAGCACTTCATGCACCAAAGCACCCCCGGAGGGATTCTTATAAGATGACATATAAGAGCTAATAGTATTCCATCTATTCCATACGTACGCAAAAATGTTTTTGTTTCGTAAATTCTTGCCCTGTTCAAGCCCTAATAGAGGTATTCTTATAAAAAGGAATATTTTAGGTCTCTCTTTAACGGCTCTAAAAAAGTTATTCCAGAAGAACTAAAAAAAAAATAAAATATCTCTGTGGCAACCGTGAGAAATAATTGTTTGAAATTATAAGTTTTTGTATGAATTTTCAATAATTATATTAGACAAATAAATTTTTAAAAGCGAGTGAGGCAATTTTAATACACAAAATCCTAATTTAGCCGGGATGAAACGGCGCCACTTTCACTTCACTTCCACACCCAATAGATGGCACTTTCGATAGGCCTTTTATTATTATACATTTTTCCACTAACCTGAGGCACACACTTCTTTCACTGGTGGCACCATCTCTGGTGACTCACACCCGGCCGGCGAATCCCAATGCTTCTCCATTTTCCGGCTCAAGCAATCAATGGTCGTGGAAAATATCATTCATCAACCTTCAAACACCGATACATCAAAACGTGCCGCAGTTGGCGCTGTCTGCCTGCGGAGTCCCAATGGAGTCTCATTTTCACTTGATTTTCCCGATTTTACCAATTTTTTGTTCAACTATACTTTCACTCACTAAAACACTTTTGTGGGCTTTCCATAAACTTTTCCAATACTTTTTTACTACACTGATACATTCGAATGGGTCCTTGAGGGTCCGCGAGGGAGCTATCCCGAAATAAGCAATTATATGCCACTCAAATACATTGATTCGGCGCCGTTCACAGTGGCGCCATCTGCAAAATTTACTAACACTACACATGGGAGGAAAAGTGCGCCAATTTTCCCAGATTTTCCACCACTTTTCAAATCATTTTCACTCACACTGGGTACTTCAGATACATCCGATTTTCCGGGGGCGCTGTAGCTCCCCGCAGAGCTCCAAAATGACTCTGTAGTGACTAAAAATTTTTTCACTCACATTTACTTGAGCTTTCCCCCAATGTTCATGGAAAATCCGACGAACTGCAGTCTCCACGGCGCGGAAAAGCTGTGGAAACGCAGGAAAAGACAAGGGGGAGCGTAATTTTCTTCTTGAACGGAAAAAATTGTGCGCCATCTACTGGAAAACAATGGAAGTTTACAGAGCCTCTTTAGTGACAGTGGCGCCGCGAGTTTTGAAAAAAGTTGATGAATGTTATACTGTCAGTCATTCAGTGTATAATTGTAAAATGGAATATTTTTAATCTCGGTATTTAAGTTATTATTTCTGGAGCATTTCCTAGAAACTGTACACCAATTACACCATCATCAGGTGCAGCGAGCCACTGTTAAGGGTCCCTGGCGTGTCTTTAGCTATGAAATTTACTGTATTTTACTAGGTAAATTGTGTTCTTATTCGAGTGAATTTTGTTTCTGCCAAGAATGTCGTCGTCTTCCACGAGGTAAATACCATTGTTTGCAATCCAAGAATTCTTATTTAAGTCGTTTTGAAATATCTAATATCTTTAATTAGTCTTTAAAACAATTTAAAAAAGATAAACAAATCGCGACTTGGGAGTGAAAATCGCGGGGGCTTATGATTGATAACAAAAAAAAGAGATGACGTTTTGGTGAAAAAATCCTAAATATTCTTGCAAATTATTGATTGTTTTATCGACACTGTGTTATGTAATTGAATTAGCGATGGTATTTTTGCCAACTATCTCACGTGCGCTTAAGATTAGGGGAATATTGAGGGGTTTCCCAGGGGTCAATAGATTCTTCGCGAAGTCGCGCTGTTCCAGCTGCTCCAAAAACCAAGATGCTTAACTTTGTTATTCGCGCTCAAAAGAGGTGTGTGCAATCCGTTTGTTTTGATTTGCATTTGAAAAAATGGCAAAGCACACGCCAAGTTTAGCTTTGCAAGCTGGGATTCGGTGGGCCACCTCGGGATGTAATGCAATTCGCTTATCAGCTGAAACTTGGTGGTAAAGAGTAGAGTCGAAGTGTGACCGTATATGGAATCCA
>CAKKOB020000736.1:12992-24774 GCA_918844115.2 Phlebotomus perniciosus | reverse complement strand
CTATAGTCTCAGGATAGTTTCCAGCTTTAGACCAGGGTTAAAACCCAGTCTTGAGTTTTAGACTAGTCTTAGGCTAGTCTAAAGCCTTCGTCCAGCCTTAACCTAGTCTTGATGTTTAGTCTAGTCTTGGGCTAGTTTTAAGCTTTAGCCTAGCCTCAAGCCAGCCTTGAACTTTAGATTAGTCTTAGCCTAGTTTTGAGCTTTCGTCCAGCCCTAATTCAGTCTAAATTTAGACAGGCAGTAGGATAGTTTAGAGCTTTAGTCCAGCCGGTCCAGCTTTGACCCAGTCTTGAGTTTTAAGCAAGTTTAGAGCTAGTTTTGAGCTTCAATCCAGTCTCAAGCCAGCTCTTAACATTAGACTAGAGGCTAGTTTTCAGCTTTAGATTAAAGATGTTTAATTCAATCTTGAGTTTTTTTGACTGGTTTAGGGCTAGTTTTGACCTTAGGGCCAGGCTTAACTTAGTCATTAGCTTTAGGTCAGACTTTAATTTGAGGCTTGGCTTAACCCAGCGTTGAGCTTTATAAAAACAAATCTAGCCTTGGTCTAGTTTTACCCAGTCTTAACTCAGTATTGAGCTTCAGAGCTGTCTTAACACAGTCTTGAGCTTTCGAATAGTCTTAGGCTAGTTTTGAGCTTTAATTCAGTCTCAAGCCAGCCTTGAGTTTTAGACTAGTTTAGGACTAGTTTTGAGCCGTTCAGCTTTAGCCCAGTCTTGATGTTTAGTTTTCGGCTCTAAACCGGCTAAACCTTCTCTCGGTTAAACCCGTGTAAAGGGCCTTAGGTCCTTTACACACATGGGTTTAAACCGAGAGGAAGTTCAACCAGTTCATAGCCAAAACCAGTTCCTTACAGACTCTAAACGCGGTTTAGCATTTGCAAAACACAACTTCTGATTGTTTTAGCACTGATATTGTCACTGATATGAACTATCCTCTTTGTTTAAAAGGAAGGTGTTAGTAAATTCACTTCTTAATTCACGCAGGTTTGTTATTATTTTGAGCAATTTAGTTGCGACGTGAAAGCCGCCTCGAGACTTTTGACAGAACGCGACTAGTTCAACCTTACTAAAAGTAGTTCATATATTCGTAAACCTGTAGTTTTTAAACTTGGATCATTAAACCCAGTTCGTATTTAAAAATCTTATTTGGAAACTTGGTTAAATTTCCATAGAACATGACTCTGATCCGGAGAAGCCCAAATATCGACCCCTCTTCATGGATCACTTCGATCGGAAGACGAGTGTGGCGGTGAGTGGGGTGCAGGTGATGTCGGAGGTGACCGAGATGCCACAAGTGGTGGCTCATGTGGCAGAAAATGGCTCTCCTGTGGCGCCATCTGCTCCGCCAGCCGAGCAAATGACTCCATCAGCCCTCCCAGTGAATGTTGCAGCCAATGAGGAGCAACGCCAACGATATCAGTCTCACCTACAGCTTCAGCTTAATCAGATATCAGCGGCGAACGCTGCGGGAATGCAGCAGATGCTTCACCATCAAATGGCCGCCGCCCCCGTGGACAACATGATTAATCTGCAGATGAGAAATCTTGAGAATCCCATGAAGTACCATAGAAATTTCGTTGATGGCGATTTTGAGTTTGTGAGTCTGATTTTTTTTGCTTATTTTTTCATTTTGAAAATCCCATGAGTGAAAATTTGTCCTCTTCAGCTGAAATTCCTCAGTTTTGACGATCTCCAGCAGAGGCTGAAGAACATTGATCAGGAGATGGAGCGGGAGATTGATGAGCTTGGAAGGAAGTATCACGCAAAGCGACAGCCAATTCTCGATGCCATGGATGCCAAGAGGAAGCGTCAGCAGAATCTCAATAATAATCTCATCAAGATCTAGGATTTTCTTTTTTCGCCTCTCCCGGAATTTTCTTCATGGGTGGAAATTTTTTCTGTTAGATGTTATAAATGTATTTAAAAAGAAATTTCTACCGACCCCAGAAAACAGATGAAAGATGTGAGATTTTCAGCAATTAGGCACATACTCTTGAACTGAATGCGCTGATTAGAGACAAAATATTGATATAATCCTTAGAGAAACATATTTTACTTCTTTGCCATCAACAACCAATCACCCAATATTATTGTCTAATTGAATTGACAAGTTAATTGATATCACAGTGAAACAAAAAAAAGTTACGTAATATAGACACACTTTGGTGACTTTTAAAAAGGATTGATCGCCCACCCTTCCCCCTTTCTAATGCTGTGAAAGGAAAAATGCGTAAATTTTAGATCATTCAACTGTGCCAGAAGCTTATGTTAGAATGGTATTCTCCGTATTCTCTCTCTGATATGAGGTGGAAGAAAAGAGATCAGAAAAAAATATTTTTGAAGAGACTGTAAAAAAATAAATAAAATTATACGTTTTCATATCTCCTGATCGCGCGTACTGTAGAAATCTTGATTTTTATAACAATAAGCGATTAAAAGAATATAAAGAGGTTCTATATTTCCATTGAAATATAATACTATTCATCTGCAAACAAAATGTTCTTTTATTGCTAGACGCACTTTTCGTCCATATGTACATGCAGATGAGCTCCATACATTCTGTCTAACGGGTTTTCAAGGTCATAGTTTAAAGTGGACATTTTGTAATATTTTCTCTCCCCAAACGCACCCTAAACCCGCCATAAACCATAAATCGTGGCAAGTGCGTCGAGAACCCATATCCATTATCTGCAGAGAATGTATGGTAAAGCTGTACCGTCTACACCTTTTTCCCATATATCGATCTACAAGATATCTGTCGAGAAGTCATAGGGCTTCTCTACAGAGAATTTGTAGAGAAGCAGAGATTCTCTGTCGATATCTTCAAGATATCTACAGAGATTTCTGGCTGGGTATGCCGGGAATAGATGGCAAATGTCGTGGATCTGGAGAATCCCTTATATAAGCAAATGGCATATCCAAGGCTCCAGACGGCAACCAATAGCTAGACTTCCAACAGGAGGCGATATCGAAGCGAGATTTTATGGGCGCAAAAGTGCAGGTGAGCATAATACCAATGTCTTGAAGGCTTTGCCAAAAGGTGTTGCACTTCCGGAGTGAAATGCTAAGGGGAAATTGATTAAATACTCCAAAGACCATCAGTCAGGCTCATTGAGGACCAAATTCTATAGAATTACCGTACTAATAATTTCTAATTCCATGGAAAATATTCTCCGGAAATGTTCACTTGTGATACGCAAGAGGCGCGCATGTCGTATAACAGTTGGTATAACACTTATGTATGTCTGTCTCGCTCTCTCCTCCATCTGATCTCATTATCTCTGTCTCTTCCGCCCAACCTAATACTTTTCCGCAGTTCCATTCAAGACGCACTTTGGGTTAGACGTGGTTTTGTTTGGTGGTGGAATTTGGCTTATTTAGTTACTTAAATTAAGTTCCCTCATCCCTTTAATATGTTAGACACTGCTAATTGTTGTGTTAAAAGTTTAAATCGCGAGTGAAAAGTCAGTTTTTTTTGCGAGAAAACGCTTTGGAGAACTAGCTGAGCCCCCCATTACTTGTTTCTTTTTTTTGTGTGCGTGTCCAGAAAAATCTCTGGCAAATATCTGTACAGATTCTCTTCTGAAAAGATTTGCTGGGAGAGTGAAAAATAAGCTAATGTCTGGTGCTCTGTTCTATTGTACCTTAATTTGATTAATCTGGGTGTCCCTGCCGCACCTGAGCCTGTGAAAAAAAGTGTTTTTGTGATCAAGTATGCAAGAGCGCATATATAACAAGTGAAAAAGAAAGATGGTGACTGAGACTGTCGTGAAGAAAAGTGATTTTTCTTAATGGAATTTTAACTCAACTTGACTGCGTATAGTTTTATCTGCATTTCAAGAGTATCCCAGGAAAGGATCTTACTCCCGTGATTATACTTGAATTGTCGTTTTTTTTTGTGTGGAAAAGTTGCTTTTTTCGCTGGTTTGATCCGAGGGGCGAGGCCCTTCTGCGCAAGTGCAAAACACTTTTCCGTCGTCAGACTCTCTCGGCAACTTCCTGGACATCCAATATGGCACTTAACAACAGCAATACTAGTGGAAGTAGCAACAATCTCAGTGGTACCACAAGTCCAACCAATAACAACGATCCGGATAACGTAAAGCAGGGGAATCTAGTTGTGAGAATGGACGAGGACTCTGCCACAAAACTCCAGGCACTCTTTGATACAGTGTTGAAGCCAAGTGAACAGAATCGCCCACTGCAGATTCCGCTGCGGATGCGAAAATTGCCGAACTCCTTCTTTAATCCACCGTCAACAGGCTCCAAGTCACCCTCGGTGTCGCATTCGCGTGAGAACAGCATCGATTCGGCCTTTGGCTCCGGCACCACCATCGTGTATGCCCCAGGCGGGGTAACCGGAGGTGGTGGAGCTGCAAATTCCGTGCTCACGCAACGTCTGTCGATTAGTCATTCACGGGCTCACAGTAGTCCAGCAACGCTAGAACAGACTCATGCGGCTGGTCTCAAGTCCGCCGCGGCGGCGGCCGCCAACTCAAATAGCTCAGCCGCGCAGACGACGCCGGCACAGCCCCAGACACCCCTGAAGGCAGTTCACTCATCTCAGCGCAGCTACGACGTCATCAGTGCCATTCAGCTTCAGGATGAACTCGGTGATCTGCCGCCGGGCTGGGAGCAGGCTCGCACGGCAGAGGGACAAATCTACTATCTCAAGTAAGTGAAAAAAAAACTAATACTTCCTACAACCATTGTCATTAAGATGAAGTAGTGATTACCTTTCCCAATCAATGGGGCAATCGTTGTGTGTTTGTATTTGTGCGCGTGTGTGTGTGTATTTATATCTTGCACTTGTATTTTTTTTTACACAAGATCCAACACTCTCGTGGAAGTTATTCTCTGATCCCTCTATTCATTGCCTTTGCCTTTACACACCAATGTTCTCTCTGTTCTCTCACAAGCCTGTTGCCATGTCTTCAGCAATTTCCTCTATTTTCCCCCCATTGATTTTCTTTAAGACTAAGGTGATGACTATGAGCAAAGGTGTGTAAAGAGGCAATCACCATTTTTATCTTTTACTTCGAACCTCAAAAGGTATCCCTCCTCTCGATTGCAATAGAACTCCAAATATTCTTAGTTTATATTATTAGTATTTTTTCATGGTTTGTTCGTCTAATGCGCTTCTTTGGAATTCAAAATCAACAGCTCTGGATAATAACATGATAACTCGGGTTATCATGTTCTTGCAGATGCATTTTATTGCCCCGACACAAAAATGGTAATACTGGAATCCAAATGTTTCTCCGTTTCTCCGTCTGTTACCGCCCTGGAGGTCAAACAGTTGCAGATAGAGACTTCGGGTATATGGGGAACCCCCCTAAAGTCGACCGTCGGATCAGGACCAGGCCCAACATTTTTCTAAAAAGCCCCCCTATCCCCTATAAAAACATGTTTTTTGGGTATATCTCGAAAACGGCTCTACCGATTTTTTTCATTTTCACATATGTTTTGTAGAATCACTAGACGCACTTTTCGTCCATACATGCCAATGACCTCCATACACTCCTTCTAACTGTTTTTCAAGGTCAAATGTTTGAAATTCTCTTTTCAAGGGTTTTACTCGCCCCAAACCCATCATGTGGGTACTCATTTGAAAGGTCTTTGAATTTCCAACACATTTAGACCACTTTTAGATGAGTACTAAAAATGTTCGTACAACACTTTTAGACCAGTTCTAAAAAAGTTTGTATAACACTTTTAGACCAGTTTTAGACCAGTTCTAAAAATGTTTGTAGAACAATTTTAGACCAGTTTTTTTATTTAGAATCATACGCATGTCCTCCATGCGCCACACCTGTGTCTTACCCTCACCTGAAAAAAATTGAGTTTTTTTTCCGAAATTTTTCCAAATTCAAATTACATTTAGATCAATAGTGGAGGTAAAATGAATTTCTGATATACTGGGCAGATGTATCATTTTGCGTGATGGTTTACAAACGACTATTAAGACCACGTTTTGGAAAGGTCTCTACCTGGACTACAACATACTAAAATTTAAAACAGATCTATACCGTAGGAGTTAAGCTATTTAGGATATAAAATTTTTGGGGTGTTTCAAAATAGCGTATGCGAATCACAGCTAAATATTTAATTTCATAATAAACATACCTGTAATGATAAGGGAAAGATACCTATAGATATAGGATGTTTAATGATCTCTCTCGCAAATCAGCTTTCTTGTGGTGTCAGTGCTTCTGGTTTGGACGACCGAATGGGGAGAGGAAACTCATTGGAGAGTGGTTGGGAGTGAAAAAGTTGACTGTTTATACATTCCTTGAGTGATTTTGCCTTTCCTTTTTTAACTTAATCTATACCACAAGAATGTGAAGAGGGTGATTTTTCGTAATTTTGCTCTTATTACATTTAATGTTTGATGAATATTACCTGCAGATGAATTTACAGATCTGATTTGAATTGAATACCTATGTTATTGAGGCAAATATTTGGAGAGGGACAAAGATAGAATGAGAGAGTGTCCGCAAGTTTCCGTGACTGTGTATTGGTTTGAGAGTGAAAAAGAGGAGAAAAATATATGTATATGACTAAAACACCAGTTTAGCAACTTGTTGCTATTCTATGGGCTTCTTGTGCTCAAGAGGTTGGTCATTGAGTGAGATTTTTCCTTGTGTTCTGGGAATTCAATCGGACAAAAAGGATCTGTTATTAAAAGCGCTATCACATAAAAATATTTCATTTAATCCTCATTGGGAGAAGGAAGTGAGTGTCGAATAGATATTACTGATTTTATTGGATTGACCAAAGAATGTATATTGTATTTAACTTGTTCCCGGTGGGTCTCTGTTTATCAATGTATGGGTTGTAGTTGACTCAGAATTTCTTCAGCTGTTGAGCGTAAATTCTACTCTGGTGGCCACTGATGAATCAAATCTTCTGGGCTGGCTGAATGATTCTCCTCAGGATCGTCGTATGTATACTCTCTCTCTCTCTTTCTCTCCGCCATATTAATTGTTTCTTGTTATGCTCTGTTTATACATAAAAATTACAATTCTAATTGTCTTAAAAAATAGCATTAAAAAATGATAAAAAAAATCTCCAACTTTGTTATCATATCATATCACCCTTCAACGAGAGATGTTGAAAAGTCGATATAAAATTCAGTTTATTTCACTTTATTATCTTATCTCTCATAAAAGGTACGTACAACACGAAAGTGTTAAGTAGGGTTATAGTTGTAAGTATGTGTAATAAAGTATAGAACTGAAAAATAAGAAGGATAAAAAATTTTTAAGTTAACCTTTGCAATTACGAACCTGCGGAGCCCATGAGGCCCAAGTTTTGAAACACACACATAATTTGTACTTGAATTTTGGAGCGGGCCAATTCAGATGCACACTAGAGTATATATATATATATATTTAGATTTAGTTAGATATATTGAGTTGTTCCCGCGACCGCCATCACTTGATTGACGCTATGGAATTAATTTAGTGACTTTGAGAAAGTTTACCCATCCATGGTTAAATTGAACAATCACATTTCTAAACTGATCACAAAGGCACACCCTAAGACTAAGAATATGTTAAATGTCAAAGGATGCAACGTGATACCATATTCTCAAAAATATTGTGTAACTTAAAAATTTGTTTTTTGCCTTATTTAAATGCATTAGAGCAATTTATAATAATACATATAATACATATATGCATTACAAAACCAAGGTCATGATAAACGAAAATCGTCAACAAATATCCGCCTACGATTGATAAGAGACAATATTATTATGATCTTTGCCCTGATGTTTTCAATGATCTCGCATTTTATTCACTTATAAAACTTTTCCCATTGAAACCTAGTGTATTGTGCTCAAGATATATGTACGATTTCTCCACATATAATATTAAAATAATATGTAATGCAGAACTAATAAAACTATATATACATTACTACTCTTATTGACTAATGAAATGAAAGGGTTTTCTTTTTAATGAGATCGAGGAAGACCCTTGAAGAGAGAGTTCTAAACTTTTGACCTTGAAACCCGATGGACAGAATGAATGGAGGTCATTGGACTGTATGGACGAAAAGTGTATATGGTGGATATACAATTGTGAAAATACAAAAAAAAATCGTTGGATTGGTTCTCGAGATATACCCGATATACCAAAACACATGTTTTTAAAGGGGTTTTTTTTTTCAGTAAACTGAAGGACCTGGTCCTGATTCCTAGGTTGACTTTAGGGAGGGGGGTCCCTCGAAGACTAAAAGTCTCTATCTGTAACCGTTTGGCCAAGAACAGACGGATCTGTACGACCAAGTTTCAGCTGAAAAGCAAATTGCATTACCTCCCCAGGTGGCCCACCAGAATAACAGCTCCCCAAGCTAACCTACGTAATTTGCTTTGCATTTTTTTATTTAATGTTACTAAGTGTGTGTGTATGTGTGTGGAAATGGAGTGGCGGAATTACTGATTTTTCTTTTAAAGGTTATTGAGCGTTTCCAATTTCAACATCCGTTTTCTATGTCTGTTCGTCATGTCCAAATTGCATTTTATGCAGTTTCTTGTTAAATGAATAGAATGAGAAAATTCCAAGAAATTTATTGATAACAAAATGTAGATTCTATTATTCATTTTCATATCTTTTCTCTAAAACGATATTTCTAAAAAAAAAATGCCAAATTAAAATAACCCCCCGATGCAACTTTATTACGAGACGAGAATTTCATAAAATTCCATTGAAAAATATAAAATTCTCGTCTCTCAACTAAAGTTGCATCGCAAATTTTATACCTATTATTAAGCTAAGAGATGAGATTCGCAAAGTTGCTTAGAGGGGTAAATCTCCAAAAAATATGTAAAAAAAATAGTTTCTCTATAAACAATAAGGAATACAACAAGAAATGAAATTAAAAAAGACCATTTTATTATGTAATATTCTTTGTCCATTTTTCTTCCATTCTTTAAATTAAAAGATATTTACTTAAAGATAAGACAATCGCGCTAAAGTAAACACAATAAATTTTTTTTCCTACGCTTCAAAAGACGACTTTTCTCAACGATTTGCTTATAACTTTTGAAATAAAAAGTTTATTTTCACCTTTATTTGATAAATAGATTTATAGGTGTGATTCGCATTAATTCACATGATATATGGGATATATGATTTGGTTTAAAATCGCTATTGGCTTTTTAGAACGGACCTGTTTGGATCTGGAAAATGAGTCGATTTTCCCGGAGAATGGAAAATGTAAGAATTGATATTTTGTCTAATTGTGCTCCCACAATTGGGTACTCACAATTGGGGCTGTTTCGGACACTGATTTAACACCTAATTCATTATCAAACATCAAATAACAATTAATTTAATATTTTCTTTTCTAAATTTTCGACGCGGAATCCGATTACGATGTATGCTGGGGATTGTTAGGGTAGGGTCTCCCATTTCTTTTTACTATATGTTATAGAAAACTCTGTACTTCCCTACCTTTATAGGAAGCTCATGCGAATCAGTGTCCTTTTTGTTAGCTTATGATATTAGGTAAGATTAGTTTATAATGATTTAATATTTTATAGGGTTTATATATTCGGCGCTAAACTCATACATATTTCCTATTACTATAATTGAGACAATATATATATATGTTTTAATTATAGTTATATGTATATGATCATTGAGGGGGAAATTTGAAAATGTTATTTATAAAAGCATCATGGGCTCGAGTGGAGAGTTCTCTCGATTCACTCTATTTAAAATGAAAATTAAATAATTAATTCACTTGTTTCAGCTTTCTTAAAACACATCACTATTATTACACAAGGTGCTTCGTGCGCAGGGCGAAGTGCGCCTCGTCCTGCAAGGCATGTGCTGCAACAGAGTGCATTACGCACTCATTCAATTCACATTATCATTATTAAGAAAGAGAATCAGTGATGTCAAAATCCAACCCCCACATCCGCCATTTTGAAACATCTCAAAATCTTATTTTCTATAATTAGCTCGGCTCCTACGGCATGGATCGTTCTCAAATTTTAAGGTCAGGAACCTTCAAAAGAAGTGGTCATAATATAGACTCTAAATGTCCAAACTTTGAAATTTATATCGGGATTATCTCCGACTCTATTATAAACCTTTCTAAAACAGGGTTGCACTGTCAAACTGATTCTTAAGTGTGTTTGTCTATAGATCCTGTGTGATTGTCTCAAAATTAAAAGAAGAATATTAGAAAAAAACGCTAATATCTATATTAGAATAGAAAACGCTAATGTTGTGCAAGTACTCGCGTTAGAATTGCAAAGATGAAAAGAGTTTCTAACACCTACACGAAGGCGTCTCAATAGTACAAAATTAGTCAAGTGTGACTAATCGAAGCGATCATGGGTGGGTTTTCATTCCAATTAGGTATGTCGAATTTAGTTATAGCTTCAAAATGTTCATAGTATAGGACTTCATTCAAAATTTAATCCAATTTGCATCATGCACAACACTCTTTCACAAAAAAACTTCTTTCTATATATGTATGTTTGAAGGTGTGTTATACATATGTGCGCGGTAATTTGTTTCCTACTCGATGCTTTCTTTAATAAGAATGTGTCCGGCAAAAAAAATGTGTATTCCATTAACTTACACTTAATAGACAACCTTGTTGATTTTACCCTGAACTAAATTATTTCAAAAGTGCTAATATTTTTTCTCTTATACTCATCGATAATTATTGTCGTATATACTTAAAAAAAATCTGACACATTTAAAGAGAAGTTTAACTTTTTCTACAACAAAAAATATTGATATTAGAAGAATTACTGGCCAATTGCAATTAAGGAAGACTATACTATCTCAATGAATGTGTGTGTCTCTCTCTCTTACCATTCGCCGTTCTTAATTCTAACATTTTGTCTATTTTTATTTACGATTTGTCATACAAGTGGCGCCTTTTGCTTTTCATCTGTAACGTCTGAAGGCACGTTCTGGGTTGTATTTTAAGAAAATCTCTTCAGACAAAAATATAACTTCTTCTCTACTTGCCTTTTTTTCCATCGTCCAATTTCAATTAGTCTCTGCTGTTCCTCTCTCTTCTCGCGGAGACATACAATTTTTACAGTCAATAATTATTTGCCTTGGTGAAAAATCTTCGTATATAATAAGATCGCGCGAATAGATGAAAAATTAAACAATAAGAAAAAAAAGTCATTCATTTTCTTTAAATCAGTCTAATGAAATATCAAGGGTTGTTAAAATCCAGTATTGAAAGCCCAGACGAACCGCCGATTTCGCAGAAAGTCGGCACTGCCACCGCTATATCAAGCAAATATGGCGGTGTCGCGCTACCGACGCCGCCGATATGACGTCACGTCCGGGCTGCCGTAGCAGTCTTTTACTATCTGCTTCCATCACTGGGTGTGTGATCGCTTTGTTTTTTATCTTTTGGTTAACACTTGTACAAATTGGTTATTTTCAGGCAACATACATACAATAATACAAAGATTTTTTAAGCCACGATAACATTCACGAAGCCTTATTGCGACAAGAAGTTGACACTTTTTGATAACGAGGCGCTTCGCGCCTCTCTTTGCGTGGCTTGTGGATTGTGTAGTAACTTGGGCCCATTAAATTGATTGAGAAGATTCATTTAACAGTTAAAAAGTCGAAAATGTCCGAAAAATGGTAAATTTGTATGAAAGTTACTAATAGGGGATGATGGGGCTTCTTCTATAGTATGGGGTTATAGGTGAACCCATTCTGATCAACCCTATCATACATCGTGACCAGCTAGCACTTCGTTTTTTTGGTCAAAAACTCGAAAATGCC
>CAKKOB020000736.1:0-12892 GCA_918844115.2 Phlebotomus perniciosus | reverse complement strand
GAAAAAAGTGCTAAATTCGTATGGGAGGTACTAGATAGGGGAGGGGAGGGAAGTTTTCATATAGCCTATGTCCCAACCTGAGGTGCCCTCTATGCCTATACCAAATATCAGCCAGATCGGTTCAGCCGTTTGACCGTGATGCGCGTACACACTGACAGACAGACAGACACACAGACAGACAGACAAACATTTTGGAGATGGGTATTTTCGGACTCCTGGAGTCACGTCCGGTCGAGATTTAATTGTTTGAGGGTGATCAGGCCAATTCAGATATGCACACTTGGCTTTATGTATTAGGATAAAGAACAAATAAGAAATATATTACGAAGTACGAGGCGAAAATTTATATTTCGCGTTATGCAAGTTCCTGGCTGGCTTGCCAGTAGATTTTAATTTTTAGAAAAAAAATATTTATAAAATTGAGAAGAATAGGGCTTTCTGGAACCCTCACTGGTTTTCGAGATATACCGAAAAAACCTGTTTTATAGGGGATATAGGGTTTTCCGGATAAATGAAGGGGCTGATAATGATCCCTATGTCGACTTTAGGGGGGGGGTGGTGGTCCCCATTAAGTATCTATACCTGCAATTGTCCTCCAGGTATATAGCAGACGGATAAACAGATAAGGAGCCCCATTGCGATTGTTAGTATTGTTGTAGTTAGAATGATTACTGTCGGATTCAAAATGCAAAAAATACAGTCGCGCTAAAACATTTGGTGGTGTAGCGAATGTCTGGGTAAAAAGAACGGAAAGACAGACGGTATAAAGATATTAGTTTAGAAGTTATGGGAGTAAAAAGTTAAAAGCAGCGCTGCTACTCCTCAGAAATAACAAGAGACTTCAACCGGATTGCACATTCAGCAATAACCTATACACATAAGTAAAGGCACTTAGGCAAGTATTTTTCTCATTTTTTTTATTTATCATATCTTTTTTCATTAATACATAGGTATATCGCAACTTTACCTGTGTATTGTTGACTTATTGAAAGAGAAAGAGCGTGTAAGAATTTTAAATGTGTTAGGAGGACATATAATACTGACAAATACAAGTCACAGTGTTATTGTATATCGCACGTCCACGATTAAAGTGGCGGATCTAGATAGGGATTTACATGTAATAGACGTCACTTTAATCCTGTACGTGCGATATGATTTTACACTCTCACAGGTCTCTCGTAAATGATCAGTTCCTGATCATGCAAATTAGATACTCAAGTTTTAAATAAATTGCCAACACGTGTGTGTATACATAAGAGAATTCTGATGAACATATCATTTCATTAAGAAGTATTATGAAAAAAAAACTTCCCGACCGGATAAAATCAATAAGAGTAGGTACCTAAATATATACATCTAAACTAAATCATACGTTACATTATTTTTTTTAAATTATTTTCTTAAATTGTTCAACTTTTATTTTACTCTAAAATAAGTATAAAATTTATTTATTGGAAAGACGTCGTATGACTCACAAAACAATTCTCAATTCTTGTTGCGCCTTTTTACTTAATATTTAAATCTCTGCATTATCTTTTCTTTATATTTATTTTTTCCTAATATCAACTGGCTTTACTTATGAGTCTTCTCGTTTTGACTGCTTTGCAAAGTAGTGAGTATGGGTACTTTATTAATTGTATTTATGTAAGTATATAGTTGTTCAACCATTTATGAGAAAATGAACGGGGTATTAAGATTCCTTCAATGTCTTTGTGATGGAATTGTTTTCAATTCCAAGAACTGAGCTGTAGCTTGTTTCAGGTGTAGAAAATACTTTTGTGCATCAGGATGAAGTTTCTTCACATACATATATGGACTTAACATTATATTGAATTGCTTTATATATAATATTTAGATGAAAGCGGCTGTGTTTATGTCCAGTAAGAATGTATTTCATAGGTGTATATCATCACCACAATAAATTGACTCTGTAGTGGTGGGAGTAACATTATGTGGCGTGGTTCTTTTAGTACAAACGATTTTTTAAATTTCTTATCATATATTACAAGAATATAAGCAAACATTCTCTTATTAAAGTCTAGTAAATGATTTATTTAACTTATGAATTGCACCAAAGCTTTTTATTACTAATACCATTATACTTACATATCTTTCATCCAATTGTAAGTGCAGGAATATTATAAATTTAGACGAATTAGTTGTAATGGAAAAGTATTAACTTTTTGGCTGGGATTTCCCAATCCCAGCTTTACTGTCAAGGATCACCAGAATCTAAGTCACCGCCGAGACCTGTGAGTGGAAGCGCTACACGAATTAGGTTCTCTATGGCATGGATCGGTTTCAAATTTCAACATTTTAAAATTTAGCCTGAGGTCGAGACCTTTCCAAAATGGGGTCATAGTATGTATAGATCCTAGGTGTAGCCGGAACCCAGATATTAGGGTTTAAGCTTTGAATTTTAAATTGGACATATAATACAAATCTCCCGTTCTATGGGTCAGACTTTTTTATATTATCACATAATCATGACGTTTTAGAAACATCCCTCAAAATGCTCTAACTTTTCAGAACATCCAAACTTTGTCCAACAATTGCTAGGAGTCAGAAAGATGATATTCAAAATTTCAAGGTCAAATATCTCATGAACGAATCCATACATTTTGTTATGATTAGTTCGATTTGTTATACATCTCTGCAATTGTACGATACTTAGTATTTTCATTCAGTAGAATCGGAACTACGATCTACATATAGAACTTTGAAAACACGTATTTTCAAATGATATCGTGCTTGTTTATTGCAAATGCTATACCTACCTAAAACCTTAAAGTTCTCAATTAAAATTCAGCTGATAAGCAAATTACATAACATCCCAAGGTGGCTCACGCGAATCCCAACTCCCCTAAGCTAAGCTTTACATATCCTTTTATTATACATTATGTTTTATGTTATTTGAGTCAAACTTATTTTTGATTAACAAGAATTGTTTGCAAGATTAACGATTCACAAATCCAGCAACGATAAAAATCCGTGAGTTTTGTTTTTAGAAATTGAGTGTGTGTGTTTTCTATTAATCTGATGTGCAATGTCTTTGGTGGTTGATCTAAATTTAATGCTTTTATACGTTATATTATTATAAAAGGCAGATTTGAGGCGCCATTCCTGTATGGTTTTTCATTAAATTGCGCGCGCACACTCAAATATGAAGAGCGTCTCGTGCCGGAAAATTGACGGTCGTTAAAAGAAAAGTCTGAAAGAAGTTTTCATTGCAAATTAAATTTTTGGCGAAATATCGTTAATTTCATATTATCATGTAACTTCTTCCTTTCTGCGTGTTTCGTTTCTACTTGATAGCTTTTTCCTGACGTTTTATTATGTTTCTGTATGCGTGATTTGATGAAATGGCTGAAAATGGTCAGCAGATGATTGAGGGAAAATCATACGTAAATTTTCTTCAAATCAACGTCATCGAGCTCTACAAAATAAAGTGTGCATATGTGAATTGGCCCGATTATCCCCAAAATACATACCAAATCTCCATCACGGTTAAACTTCACCCTAGAATACGTTGAGTATAAGAATTAACGCCATTTCTCAGCATTGAATACTTTTCTTTCACTTTGAGTAGTATTACATATAACTATGGTTATTGTTAAATTGATAATCCAAAATGTGAATTAATAAATAGCGGGGTGCGAGGCGCCCATCCACCAGAGCGAGACGCGAAGCGCATCGTATAACTATAACCATAGAATTGCGAGAAAACGGAGACGCCTTCACAAATTGAGATAGATCTACGTCATTAAGTACGAAATGTGTGGTTTTTCATTAAAATAGAGACGAAATCTGAAAGTTTGACTTTTCCTCGCACAGCTCGCACAATTCGTCATGATATGATTGTTATTGTTAAGGGGTTGCTATAGTTTCTTTTTTGGGTGACGGTGATTTTTTTTCTTTCAGGAGAAACACCTGTTTGAGCAATCTATATTGATTTTTTAGGGAAAATTTTCTTCTAGTAAAACTTTGTATTTTATTTTCAGTCATATGACACGCACAACTCAGTGGGAAGACCCGAGAAAACAATTAGCAGCTCAGCAAGCTCTTGCCGCCCACCAGAGTGCCGATTCGCTTCTAAGGAGTCAGCCAACTCAGCAAACCCAGCAGCCAGCGCCGATTCAACAAAACAGTGGTAAGAGCTCTATTTAAAAGGACTATTGCGATTATTGAATACGAGATACATACGAGGCTTTTCAAAGCAACTTCGGGACCTAACTACAAAAATTTAATATTACGGTTTGACCAAGGGGGATATTTTATGATCAGAAGTGGTGTCCAGTCCATTTGAATGAAAGTGTACAAGAGCTTATGAAAATGCTAAAATAAGTTAGTTGTTTTCGAAAGCATCAGGATCGGGAGCTTTGGGAAGTTTTTCCAGACCTTGAGAAATTTTGTTAGGAGATTTTGGAAAATTTTCTTCTGCTCTCGGATCTGCTTGCCAAACTTATTCAGTATCTGGAAAACTTATTGAGATTTTGAAAACTTTCTGAAGCTTTTAAGGTAGATCCTTTCTTCTTTAGCACTTGACAGCGACGCGCGAAAAACAGGTTTTGCCCATTTTTCCGTGGAAAGAAATGCCAAGTTTAGACTTGGCGGAGTGCCCCGACACGTTGCGTTTAGGAAAGAGGGAGTTAGTGAGATTATAAAGTCTGTTATTTTCTTGTCGAATGGGTTTGATGCTCGCCCTTTACTCCATTAGTTTGAACACCTTGCACTTTAAAGGAATTATTTGCCTTGAAAAATCAGTCGAATTTAGCGAACTACCGTTTGCACCCAGATCAAGATAGAGGTCTGGGACCTTCACCAAAAGTTGCTACGGATCGTAGAGAAGTAGATTAGACGTTTTATTTGAGAATTAAGTGGAATTAAAGACACTCACCGCCTTTAGTTTGAACACCTTGCACTTTAAAAAAAAACCGAAGTCTCTATCTGCAACCGTTTGTCCTCCAGGGCGGTAACAGGCGGATAAACGGAGAAACATTTGGATTGCAGTATTGCCATTTTTGTGTCGGGGCAATAAAATTTATTTTCTCAAGCATTTGCTTACCAAATATGGCGGAAATTCACAGGCAATCCAGTTAGGAACTGACATGGCGTCAAATGCAAATTTATGACTTGAATTTTGATTTTGGGGGTTAATAAATTGAACGAATTGAAAATTGCAAGAGAGTAATTGGTGTAATTTTATTGATAGCCGCGTGTTTCACAATTCAGTGTTGTTATATTTATCTATGATTAACAATGTAAAATGTA
This sequence comes from Phlebotomus perniciosus, assembly GCA_918844115.2. Lineage (NCBI taxonomy): Eukaryota > Metazoa > Arthropoda > Insecta > Diptera > Psychodidae > Phlebotomus > Phlebotomus perniciosus. Next base: position 7,621 of record CAKKOB020000736.1, on the reverse strand, counting down.
AAATAAATTCGGCCGCGTGAAACTAACGCCCGCAGGTCATTTAGTGCTTCAGAATAATTGATAAATCAAATTTACTAAACCAGATTAGAAAAAAAAATATTGTGAGACTAAATTGATGAGATTATTACTGATGTGAGAGAAAATCAAAGTCTACGCGGGTCGTACAGCTCTTTGACCCGCGCAATACGCTTTTAGAGGGAGCAGCTGATAATACTCAAAGTTCCTTATTTTTATGCTGACAAATGACTCACTCTCTGTCCATCAATTTTTTTCCCTCTATAAATGCAATTTATCTGCCTAAGTGTCTTGCTGAATTAACTTTGCATTACTTTGTCTATAGAGAGTGTAATTTTCAGAGTTTTATGAGATTACCTAATTGCGTTTTAGCTCCTTATATCAATGTGTAATGAACGAGAGATTTTCTTATCATTCTCACGTGTGCAGAAAGTGACTACCAATAATGTAGGTATTATATAATGTAATAACTCTCTATAACATAACTATCGGAATTACAAATGATGATTACAATCCATTGACTTCTTTTAACTTTACAAATAATAGAAATTTTACAGACCTCTGTTCGAATAAAATCGAACAACAAAATTCACTATTTTCATATTTTTTTTTTCTTGGTAGCCGGCATTTTCTTTATGAAGACAAAACAAAATAACCTGTTTTTTTTATTAAAACTTAGTTTGGTATGTTGTCTTTCTACACTTGCACTAGATCGCTTCTCGTTTCTGTCCAAGAGCTTTCGAAAACTTTCAAAAGCTTACGGATAGGTAAGTTTGTGACCTTTAGTAGTTCATTTCATGCTTTTTCAAAAATAAAATTAAGCGATTTTAAAATTAAACGAGTAGAGAGCTTTAGAGGAGTTTGTTGAGATTTTTAAAAATTTGTAGAGCTTCTAAAGAAATTCTCGGACCTCCCTGGAAGCTTTTGGGGTTCGTGAAAATTAATAAACACATAATCCACATAATGCTAGGAGAATATTTTTTACGCTTCAGGTTTAAAGCTTATTAAGATTGTTTAAAAAGTTAAAAAAAAACTCGTGAAGCTTTTGTATAATTTTTTTAAGCTTAGGTAATCAATTTTTTAAGCGTTTCGTGAAGATTGTGCCAATGTCTTCTTAAAACTTTTTAAAGCTTATGGAGATGACTCTGTCTACAGATTTAATGAAAGCTCTTTGAAGCTTTCGAAGTCAAAGAATCGTTGTCCTCAAAGAAATAACGAAAATGGGTGTAGGTACATATTGTTGACCCTAATATGTGTCCCCTTTGACGCATATAATTGGGGATGTGGAGACCCTAATCCGTGGAGCACAACTATTCACATGTCTCGGCGAAGACTTCGATTTTTGTGACCCATTACAGAAAAGTTGGGATTGTGAGGAATCCCTAAAAGCAAAGAAATTGTAATTTAATAATAAGCAATAACTACTATAGTTAATAATACAACTCGATAAATCCTTTTTCATTATTTTATAATATAATATCTTTTCAGGTAATCCAGTGACAAAACTGTCCTCGTCATCGACGGTGGCATCTGATCCCCTCTTGGGGCCACTGCCCGAGGGATGGGAGCAGGCAATGACTTCTGCTGGTGAAACTTACTTTATTAACCATATTAACCGTACAACTTCTTGGTTCGACCCAAGAATACGTACGTATATTATTACTTCTAAAGTCCAACATCCTCTTTTTTTTCCCGCCGGAAATTGATTGATCACATTTTGTATTGGGAGAAATATTTTGTGATCATTTTGAGTGTTAGATTTGCTATAACTTCTCCATGAAATTGCCCCATTCTTTGGGGCCATCTTGAGGAGACGCGCACAATAGAAATAGAATAATTATGAGTAAAATTCCTGTCATTTGTATATACGGAAAGTTGTTGATTGAAAATCAATCAATAGGAAATCATAAATGACTCTACAGAGAGCATTATAACAATAATTTATTTAGTTAAGACTCTTGTAATCTCCAACTCAGTGGAAAGTGATTTAGAAGTTTGACTTCACTTCACTACTTTGAAAAAGGCTTTTTAATATCGCCCTAAACTTTTATGTGCCTCTCTCTCTCTTGTGTGCGCCTAGAAGTTTGAAATAATTCAAAAATTTGCATTTGACGCCATGCCAGTTACTGGCTGGCTTGCTAGTGAATTCCCGTCAATTTTGACAAGGTTTACGTCACTTTCATTTGGGCGAATTTTTTGGCCGAAATAATAGGCACATAATAGGCACATACTTTCCCAACAAAGTGAGAATTTTCTCAATCCTATCCACGAAAATCACTTTGTTAGACACTCAATTGCGCTTTCTAACCTCTACAGGCGCAGAAAATCGATTTTCCGCGAAAAAATCGGCATAAACTGTTTTCTGGGCGCCGCTGTCGACTACTAAGAAGAAATTATTAGCCCAATTAACATTTTGGCAGCGCATTCCCTTGTAAAAGTAAAAAATAATTATAATATTAGGTAAAATGGGGCTTTTAGGGCTCTTATTCCTCGTTAGAGTGAATTTCTGTTGGATTTTATGTGAAAATTTGCCCAAAAATTATTGAAGATTATTTGAAAAAGAAAATGGCGGAAAAAATGTAGCGTTGCCACGCGAAACTGACAGTTGGCTCTCCATTAGTTTGACGTAAATTTCCTCTGTGTCAACTCACCCGATTTAGTTGTAATTTGTTGCATTTGTTTAAGGAACTGTCAAATTGTTTTTAATGCTTTTGGTTTGAATGTTATAGTCTTAATAAGAATGAACTAATGTTAGTTTTAATACCATTTTTCAGCTGAGCATTTTCAGCGACAAGAACTGTCAAGAACCGCCGGGGGATGGCTTAATATTCAGAATTTGCAGAAGGAGCGAGAATATCTGAAGCAGCGTCAGCAGGAAATTCAACATCAAGTAACTATTTTTTTTTAAATATATGTACAACCATTGTAAAAAAAGGTCTTTCAACATCTTTTTTTTTGTTTTTTCTTACTTGCAGACAATCAGTCTTCAGATGGACCCCTTCCTTCCCGGCGTTACGGACCACTCGCGGCAGGAATCTGGAGATAGTGGTTTAAGTCTCACCTCCAATCACTATTCAATGCCTCACACCCCCGATTTCCTGGCCAACATGGATGATAGCATGGATTGCATAAGTGGTGAGCGAATTTTTGCTATTTATTACATTATTATTCTTTTCCTAATATTTATGTTTGTCCTCAAAATTTTAGAAAGTGGAAATTTGGACACGAGCACTCTAGAAAATACAGACGATCTCGTTCCTTCTCTACAAGTGAGTGAAAATAAATAAGACTGCAAATCACACGAAAGTATAGGGCCAAGTAACTTCTTTTGGCCACTTTAATAGCTTTCAATGTCATTTATTTTTTTTCTACTTAAAAAAGTCTATATATATATATATATATATATATATATATATATATATATACTCGGAATATGAAAGAGATTTTACAGAAAAACTTGAGGAAATCTGTGCAAAATGTGAAAAACCTCGGATAATCTCAAGAATATTTATGTCTCATGTGTATATATGATGCAAAACCGCTCAAGGGTTAATAAGTAGTGGTGTAAATGTTTGGGAAATCTCATAGAAATTGTTGAAATATCTAATCAATATCTCCTCCTTCGTACTGGCCAAAAAGGAATTGTTTGTCCCTTACACCATGAAATATGGCTTCCTATTATCGCTGTTCAATGTAAAGTGAAAAAAATATAATAATTAATATCAAATTTTCTTTACAGCTTGGTGAGGGCTTTAATAATGATATTTTGGACGATGTTCATAGCTTGATGGATTCGGAAGTGAAAACGGACACTCTTACATGGATCTAGTCAGTTCATGAATAGTCCGTTTCTTAAGGAATGAGAATAGAAGAAAAAAGTGCCTTCTTATTATTATATTTCAAAAATTGAATTTAAAATGTTTCAATTATTTTTTTTCTCTATTAGATTATCTTTTGAGATTACGCTATTGGGATGCGATATGTAAATTAAATGCATAAACAAGATAAAAGTATTGAGAGGAAATTAGAAGGTTGAAAAGCTCAAAAAAAATTTTGTATAATCAAATTGAGAGGTAAAGAAATTAAAAGATCATTTTATCATGTCATCTAAATTTGTTTATAATGTTGGTAAGAAGTGTGTTCTGTATTAAAATGAACTAAATTCTTGCTAAAAAAAAATGCAAAGCTAAAAGTGAAGATAGGCCTTGTGGCTTGATAGGTAAAAATTAAAAAAAAGTGAGAATATTATTTGAGAGAGATAATGATAGAAAATATTATAGTAAAATTGCAATATATATACAAAAGAAAAAGAAAATCTTTACAAGAAGCAATGAACGTCCATCATTTTACACAAAACACTTTTATATGTTAGTTTATATTGTATTTTTGATATTAAATCTAATTTGAGGTTATATTATAATATTACAAAATATTATAGTAATAAAATATTGAAAATGTAGAATAAGAGAGACATAGAATGTATTTAGTTAAAGAAAAACATAAAATAAAGAAATCTAATAAGCATAGATGAAAAGGCAAATCGAAGCAATCACGTATCAAACAGATATGGAAACTTAAGTGCCTTGTAATCATAGTAGCCCAACATGAATAGAATTATATTTTATATTATCAATATTGAGAAAAAAAACAAAGTACAGGCGAGCTTCGCAAATATCTGTAGAATTTCTGTAGAAAATTGCGAAGCTCGCCTGTAGTGGAAAAAAGTGATCCAAAAAAAGAGTCAACAAATATTCTATTGATAGAATATTTATTGTGACACATAATGTAATTTTTAATTTCTGTTTCTAGAATATTCTGACTTTTATTCATATCTCTCAATGTTATAGCATTTAAGGATTTTGAGAAACCGAAGAAGTTTCCAAAAAAGATTGTCAGCGTCAGAGAATCGATCTGAACCGGTATAGAGACAGATTTTTATTTCAATTCTTTGAGGTTAAAAAATCTACATTTCGATTTGATGATTTCGAGTTTTTTTTTCTTCTTCTACAGTTTCGCAAATCAAAGGTGTTTTGGGTAACAAAAAGATGGAAATATAGTAAAAGAAAAAAAATAGGAATATTTGCAAATAAAAAAATAGAAAATATTTTATTTTAAAATATATATACAATAAAAGTAAACTATTATAATTACTTTTTGCTTATCTAAACATATAATCCATCTTTTGTACCATTAAAAAAAATTATTTACTTGAACCAATAATTTTTAAATATAAAGATAAGAAATAAATAAATATCAAATACGTATAATCTTTATAAGTATAATTGAGATAAAAGTTTTCTTTTTTTAAATTTCCATTCAGTCTTTGACCGTCATTTTTTTCTGCTTTTAGAGAAAACTCGTCACAAAAATCAGATGAAACCTCATTTGCAATTTTACTTAGTTCTCTGTCCTTATACCCGTCGATTAAAAGATTCAATAAAAGAGAAGGAATACAAAGTCACCATCAAAAATACAAAAAAAAAATAATTGTTAAACCGTCCAACCGTTCTATGTAAAAAGAATGACAATTTTTTCTGTCGTGAAAAAGGAAATTGAGAGGAAAAAATAACTCACGAATCGTTGTGATAATAGTAAATCAAAAAAATAAGAATATATTATAATAAAAAACAAAATTTCCTCAGAATTTTACTTCCCACTTTCATTCTAGACTGGTATTAAAAAAAAAGGAAAAAATCTTAAAAGCATAACTTAGCACACAAGTCTCTTAAATTGAAGAGATTTGACTGTGGTTAATGAGTTTTGTTGGTTTATTTTAAATTTCCAAATGCATCATTGTTTGCAATTTGCACTGCAAATTATCGACTAATGAGTGAATAAAATGGATAATAAAAAATATGTAAATATATATATATAAATTTCTGAAAATCTCATATGTTTCACGCAGAAAGAAATGTCATGAGAATTAGGTGAAAAGTTTGCTCAATTTTGTGTGAAAAGAAAATAACTTTTTGAAAAGAGTATTATTGTTAATTTAAATAAAGAAACAAAGTAAAATTTTTGTATTACTCAAAGTTCTGATGGAGAAAATTTTTTATATATCATTCAAAATTGATGGTTATATAAGAAAAAAATTTATATTTAATAAAATAAAATGTATCAAAAAGTAATTTTAAATGAAATAAAAATTTACACGACAGTAATTTACTTAGATACCAGATGTTCTTAAAGATATTTAACGATTACAAATATTTTTTCCACTCCTCTACTGGTTACAACAAATTTTCGAGAAAACACTGAGAGTTCAAATTAATGCCTTTACTAATTTCTTTTTCCACGAGAAATCATCGATATCACCTATGCTTAAGATGAGGACTTCTTCTTGCATTTTCTCACAGCAATGGAAGTTAAAATAAAGTTAATAATATTTTTTCCTCCGATTGGGTTAAATGCCAGTTCAGTGAAGATGCCTATTTAATTTCCAGAAGGCCTCGAATATGTATTAAATTATTTCGACAATCACATGTAACCAGTACCTCTATAGTTACCGGGTTTACCTTTTGTTGTCGACGTTTTCGGTTATTTCTGGGATTTGAATCTGCCGTGTAATTTTTGAAACATTCAAGTGATAATTATTCTGGGAAAGTAAGGAAATTCCCTTGAAACTCCCGCAAATAGCCCTAGGAATAATATCAGAAGGTCATCAAGTTAAAAAAAAATCAAAAAATCTACATTTTTTGAATTTACCGCCACAACCGTTTCTTTTTAAAACTGCGGTAAATTTTATCGAAGGTTTCCTATAAAAACCCAGTAAAACATTTCATGTCACCTTCCCATAAAAAGTGTAAACAATAGTTGACTGCTGGCATCTGCAGTGCAGGATGGGGATTTTCCGGATTTTCTGCGATTTCTGTGGCTTCTGAGACCAGTTTTTTTCCCTGGGCAAGCAGCCCATTAAGTTGAAATGCAGTAAGTTGATTGGAGAACCTCGGATAATGGTTTTTCTCGTCCACAGGATGACATTGAAATTGGAAGATTCTGCGGCTTCTCGAACACAGGATTTGGTGTGCACAAGTGTAGCTCTCTGGGCTTCAAGGCGGAGCGTCGCATTGGTGCAAAATTGGTGAAATATATAAGTTAAATATAAATTATGGAATACTTTTACTCATTTCGCCCTCGGGTCATGCCCAAATTTTTTCCGAGATGCTATAAAAACTTAAAAAAAAAAAAAAAAAAAAAAAAAAAAAAAAAGATTGACTCTTATCTTTCTCTCTATTGCTGCTATCTCTCCTGATTATTATCAATTAGGGAGAAAATATGTGGGAAATTCTCATACATTTCTGCACTTCACAGGAAATTATAGTAAAAATTTATAGTGTTATCCAAGACACTGTCGGTTGTACAGGGGTCGGTAAAGTCCGCTTTCTTTTATTCAAATATTAACGGATTATCTCCAACTTTTGCTGTAGATGTTTATGGGTTTCCGAGCGATTTGAGAAAAATTTTCATATTTTAAGTTGAAAATCGACCTTTTTGAGGCATTTTTATATGACAAATGTCGGAAAAACTCGCCAAACCGTCAATTCTCGTTCGATTTTAATGAGATTAGACGTTTTGGAAAGCTGGAGCAATTCTCTAATGGGTTTTC
>CAKKOB020000735.1:15712-37522 GCA_918844115.2 Phlebotomus perniciosus | reverse complement strand
CACGAGAGGACGAGAAACCTCAGAAATTAAGAGAAAACAAACGCATTCAATGCCAATAAGTTGCGTGCGACTTGGACTTAGCATTTCATGTGAGTGTTCCGTGAGATATAAAAGAAAGAACTATTCCTTCAATAAACCATATACCTTTCATGAGATACAAATTCAGTGGCTCTTGAAGCTTCTCAAGCTGAGAAATTAAAGTATTAAATATTGTCTCGACTGAGACGTTATAAGCAAAAAAAAGAGTTTCAAACATCTCTTATTTTGCCAACAAAAGGCCATCAAGCCTATTAAGTAAGAAGCGTTCAGCTGCAAAGTATATAAAAATTCATTTTTTTGGGTAATAGTTAATCCCTTATAAAAATATCATTATAAATTAATTCATGGTTTTTGAGAGACAAGTGAAGAAGCTCCGGCTCAACCAAGCATTAGGTAATTGAAATAAATATTTTAACTTTTTCATTTTCAGAAACATTTTAGGGTATTATTTTAGTAAAAATTCTAATAGCCAATTCAAATTTTCTTACAACAGAAAAAATGTCTTCTGAACTTGAAGAAGGCAAGTTGACGAGAACGTCGTACAGCACGCCATTTTACTACTCGCCAGAGATTATTAGCAGAGTAGGCCATGATGAATTACCAACCATTTAAAGTTCAGCACTTAGCTTAGGCAAAGTGTGATCTCAATGAACTGATGCACTACTAAAGGGTCAAGAATTCAGCAAAATATAGCTGACATACTTCTGGGCTGGAGGAAGGAAGTACTAGGTGGTGCTTTTAGAAGATGCCACAGGATTTTGTGGCACACAGACGAAAGCGATCGCATTCAGGAGTTTACTTTAAACACCGTGACATATTGTCTTGAACGAAGAGGCACCAGCTGAATCTTCAGCAACTTGAAATTGTGATCTGTCTCTCCCTCTGTGTAAGAAGAATCTTCTGTTACACAAAATATCCTTAGTGTAATCATTTTACATTAATTTCAGTGAGAAATTTTAAGATTTCTTTAATTAATTCAGTGGCTTTTGACGCTTCTCAAACTGAGAAATTAGGCATTAAATTGTCTCAACTAAGACGTTAAAAAACAAAAAACAAGAGTTTCAAATATCTCTTAATTTGTCAATTAAAGGCCATCAAGCCTATTAGATAATTAATGACAGATGCTTCGAATCAAGCGTTAGGAGCAGTGTTATCACAAATCCCCACCTCAGGGCATGATTTGCCTATTGCATACGCATCTCGCGGTCTTAAAGTCAGAATTAAACAAGGCTATCATACACAACGTTTACATAGAAAAACGTTTGTATAGAGAAGGAGTTTATGGGAATACACTTTGGAATAACTCACCAATCAGAAGTGTATTGTGATCGTCGATGATGTAAAGCAGTAAAATTGTGTAAAAAAAAAAAGTGATTTTGAATATTAAAAGTGAAGTGAATTTTAACACCAAAGTCAGGCTAGCTAAAGACATGCAACCAGTGATAAAGTTTCATAAACTACCAGTCAATATTTTCCAAATCAGATACGAAGTTGGGACATTCCTCGCAGCAGAAAAAACATCGTCTATAGAGACTTAGAGCCAAATCAAATCTTTTAAAAAATAATTCAGTGGCTCTTGAAGCTTCTCAAACTGAGAAATCAAAGTATTATTAAATATTGTCCCAACTGAGACGTTAAAAACAAAAAAAAGAGTTTCAAATATCTCTTATTTTGCCAACAAAAGGCCAACAAGCCTATTAAATAATAAGCGTTCAGCTTGTTAATGTTAAAGAAGTGGACGAGTCCATCAGCAGTCTACTCATGCTGTAAAATGTATGTAATTATCAAAGGAAGACTGACTCCAATGTCTCAATGTCTGCAGTGCAGAGTGAAATGATTGATCATTTGAATTGATTTACCGATCTAACGACTGTGATATTTTGTAACCACCACAATATTGGAAAAAATATTTGAATTTGAAAGAGTTCCACAAAAAAGTGATCAGAATATTTTTTACTGGATTGCAGTGTCGGCTCCAGTCAGTGGTGTAATCCTTATTTTTTTGTGGGTGCTTTTGCATTATTATTGTAACTCAATTATTGTATCGTGGCAGCTGATTATCAATCCCCAACGCGAAATAAACCAATTAAGATAAACACAGTGTTTGTCAAGTTAGTGAGAAACTTGAATAGAAAAGTAATAGTGACTCTTGAAATTTCTCAAATTTGCGTCATAATCGAAACTTAGAGACTATTTTAAAAACGTGTTTAAAGTACAATTTAAAATTAAATCCAGAAAAATACCAATTTTTACGGTCAGAAGTTACCTATTTAGGCCACAGGTGCACTGATGGCATTGATAGAAGAAGTCAATTCAACAATAAGTGTAATAATAATCAAAAGATCCTAATTGAAAAATATATTAAACTTCGAGTGGCTCTTGAAGCTTCTCAAACTGAGAAATTAAAGTATTAAATATTGTCTCAACTGAGACGTTAAAAACAAAAAAAAAAAGAGTTTCAAATAATCTCTTAATTTGCTGAAAAAAAGGCCATTCAAGCCTATTAAATAAAAAGCGTTCAGCTTGTTAATGTTAAGAAGTGGACGAGTCCAACAACAATTTACTCACTCTGCCAATTGTAAATATCAAAGGAATACTAAATAACCAACTCCAAAATCTCATACAACCTCCGATTCTTCTCATTTTGAGACGGTAAAAGCAAAAAAAAAGTTTCAAATATATCTCTCAATTTGCAAACAAAAGGCCATCAAGCCTGCGTTCAGCTTGCACGACTGTATGTCGATAAACTTTTGTTTATCAAATACTTTGTTTCAAAAATTAATCGATAAACCCAACTTTCCCATCGAACATGAACATTTTGCGTCTCACTGTAGTTGCAATTTGGGAATTTTACGCACCAAAATCAAAAACTCTTTATCACGTCACAAATTCTCAATAGTTAATTTTTTTTCGCAGAAAGCCCAAAATACTAATGATTATTCTTTTTTTTCTTCTATCCAATAAAGTTTACGTTTATTTTTTGCGTGTTTTTTTTGTCGATAGGAAATTCCTTTGAGAATCATCAATGAGTTTTTCGATTAATGATCATCCCACGGAGTTTTTAATGAGAAGGAGAAAAAAGTGTGTCAAGTGTTAATTTGAGGGGGAAAAACATTTGTTTTTTCTTTTTTGAAAAATCTCATGTGTTAGTGGTGGCTTATTTTTCTCAAAAATCGAGATCAATAGATATAAAATGTGACTTTAATGTTAAATATTCTTCCCATTAAAGGACTTTTTTCCAATACAAAAAAGTCTTTTTAGAAGATGATTCTCCGTGTTTTTTCTTGACAAACTCATTGACTTGTATTTTTCCCTCCTTCCTTCTTATCTTAATGTGTTTATAAGGAAAAGCAAATGAGATCTCTTACGCCAATTCATCATCCTGAGTGGAATAGATGTAGCCCTGCTGCTGCAGAATGTATAATCTCTTCTCCACGGCGTCCTTATACTTGGACGACAGCATCTTATCTTGCGGATTGCTGCACTTCTGCGCCAGCGAATGCAACAGAATCTGAGCTGTCTGGTAGCGCGCGAAGCAATCCTCTGGATTCCCAAACAATTCATCCAGAGCCGCCGATTGGCACATCTGAATGGCGTGATCATAGAGAATCTTGTCAGCTGTTATATTGCTGGCGGTCGCCCTCTTCAGCAATCCCGTGCCATTCAGCCTCTTCGACTCGTACAGTGTCGATCGATACTTGTTATTCATTGTTTGCAAAACTAATTATAACAGGAAAGAAAGTGTGTTAAAATAGTCATATAAAACATTAATTTTTTTTCTTAAAAGAACTCACCATTCTTGACAGTGTTGGATGGCTTCAGTTGACCTTGCTGGAGTTGCTCCTGTGCCAAAACCATCCCCGAGCGAAGGAGATGCAAAGCCCTGAACGATAAAAAGACAATCAGTTTTCATCGCAAACCTTTTTCACTCCTACTTTATTATCAACATAAAATCTTGGCAAGAGTCTCTAAAATAGGAACATAAAATGTTCATCAATAAAAACTTCCCTGAATTTATTAACCCTTAAGCGCTATTTGTGTTAAAATTGACACATAAAAATCATGGTGTCATATTTAAATCCCTTTACATCGCCGGATTTGATTGAGATTAATCTTAATTTTGTCGATGTAACCGGCAAGTCTAATCCCGCTCGATGGATGGAATTGGATTGGATCGTGTCAACTCATTGATTTGACGACTACCTAAATCAAAAGTAGAAACGGTAAAAACCATTTTGATTCCTATGTTGAAAAATTATTTGAAATTTGAACATTTTGATAGACATTTCCTATGAGTGTCTGAAGAATAAAGTTATTAAGCAAGAATTTATATTTCATGTTGTTCAAAATGGCGGATGTAGAGGTCAAGGGTTGGATCCAGTATCACCATTCTCCTGCATTTGGTCGATAAATAACCTTTACCGAAAACCGCATATCGATATCTCGTCCTGTACTCTCGATGCAAGGACGGACAAACGGCCGGCCGGCCGGCAGAAATAAAAGAATTTTAACTTTTTATACACTTTTTGGCATCGAGAAACACAGTATTTAAAGCCCAATAGATTCGGGGATTCTTAGTCTTATTAGAAAATCCCACATAAGCACTTCCTGGATTCTTATAAGTTGCTTAAATTCTAACAAGTTGTTAAAATCGAATTAATTTAATCACCTTTTTAAATTTGAATCTTATGAACTTCCCTTTTATCCGTCAGAAAAACAACTTTCCATCACAAAAACCCACCTTTACGAATATTTTTCTTCCATTCACTTTCCAACTAATTCTTTCCAACTCAATTAAACTAATGAAACTTCCTCACCTGACCAGCAGCACCAATCTCTCTGCCCGCTTGCAATGTTCCGGCGCATGAGGTGTGATGGGTGGTGCATCCGCTGACATGAGAGCCGACAGGGGGGCACATCTTGCATCCGCCACTTCTAGGATACAATCCGTCAGTGCCAGGACAAAGTTCAGCTTCGCCAGTGTCTCATTGTGCTCCCTCTCCAGGATCGTCTCCGCCGGCAATTCGGGCGCATGAAAGGTGATCGGATGCTCCGTCGCTCCGCCCAATCCCACAAAGTCCGGCAAGACAATTTGACTTGTCAACTTGATGGGCATCTTGGCGGCCAACACTGGTGATCCGGACGGATATCGCCTCAGCGGTGACTGATGCGACGCCGCCGGACTCACCTGCCACGTACACGGTGGCGGCGGTGGCGTCTCCGTCCAGATCTGTGGTGACTCAGACAGTGATCCTGCCGACGTTGAGCGTCGTCTCTTCCCATCCGGTGGCGTCCCGATGACAAACTGTACCGCCGGCGGGGAAATGGAACTCATCTCGGGAGCCGGTCGATCGGATCTCTTCATCGTGATGGGCTGACTCCGAGGGATTGTTGTGACCTGACGCATTGGCTGTGGCACGGGTTTCGGCTCCGAGATGGGCAACGTGCTCGGCCTGGACGGCGGACTCGCCGCCACAGCACCCGGAGACCCACCCAGCGACACGCGACTCTGTCGTCTCTCGTAGTTCACCACCGTAGCGTCACTGGGCAGATTATTGGGCACCAGCACAAAGTCATCTGAGCTCTCCTGACTGGAGGAGGACTTGGAGCTGTGACTGGATGCGATAGCCGCACTCTCAGGCTCCGCCGCCGGCGCTGTTGGGATGGGCGACGGCGCCTTGGGGGTCTGCGGTGTGGCTGGACGCTGCAGGAAGGGATGATTGAAGAATCTGTCGAAACTCATACGATCCTTAGCGTTTCGCCTCAGTAGCCCCATCAGGAGATCCGTGAGCTCAGGCGTGGTGCCGGCGGGAATCTTGGGGGCCAAACCGTCATTCTTCTCGTAGAAATTACGGAGCTCCTGAGGCGTTTGCGCCTGGAATGGTGCCTTCCCCGTCAGACACTGCCGGAAAAAAAGGAAATTTTTAAAAGATTTTTCCAACTCATAAAGAATTCTTAGGGGAATAACCAACCATCACTCTAAAGGGACTTTTTAAAAACCCTTTAGCAATTTTAACAATCATTTTGGGGGATATAAATTTCACATTTCACTAGACAACACGTCCAACTGTTAGAAGATCGCGAAGAAGACTGAATTCCAACTCCTCAAACACTTCTGTTGGAGCTCAATTGTTGATATTTGGGGGGAGATTTTCTCTAAACTCAAAAAAGTAAACATTCAACTGATTAATGAGAATAGATAGAGAAATTGATTGGGATTTGTTTTCACGAAGTGGAAGCCTCTGAATATAAACAATCACTCTGATATTCAAAGAATAATCCATAGCTTGAAGATATTAAATTCTGTAATTCGATATAGCGTAAACATAAGCGACAAGAGTGTTGAATTTTTCCGATATTATTTCAGCTTCGGGTAATAAAAATATTAAATGTTTATTCTTAACTGAAAACGAGTGGATTCAAAATTCTTCTTCAGCTTTTTTTTTCAATAAATAAATATCGAAAGAGGCGTCTTGCGTCTCGCGATAAATGATATCTGATGTGCTGAGTGTTTCAACTGAAAGTGATATGTTTTCATTTCAAGTTGCTGTGAAAGATAATGAAAATTTCCTGTTGATTTTAATTGAAAAATCATTGGAAACTTTAGTGGAAATTGATATAAATTTCCAATACAAGTCTATTCATTGCAAGTTCTACAAGAAAATTCATTTGACTTTCTATTGGAAATTTAGTGGCAGTTCATAAGAATTTTAATGGAAATTTCTATAAATTTCCAATTCAAGTCTATGGAAAGTTGCAGTGAAAGTTCATTGGAAGTTTATTGGAAGTTCTTGAAGAAAATTTATTTGACTTTCTATTGCAAGTATTAGAAGCTTTATTGGAAATTATATAAATTTCTGAAATTTCTTATAGAATTTTATGGGAATCCAACTGGAAGTTTATATGAAGTGTGAAGTGAAGTTCAAATGAGAATTTCCAGTCGATTTTCATGGAAGGTTTAAGCCAAACTTTATCAAATGTTCTTTAGTGGATGTTTATTATAAGCTTTTTGGGCATTTTTAACAGTTGGAGACTCATTGGAAATTCTTTAGTGAAAATTTGGAAATTTCTTCACTGGAAATTCATTCCATAGCGCTATATTTAAACTGGAATTTTTATCAAGATGCTAGAAACATTTAAAGGAGTCCTCTGATGGAAATTTTGTAAAAAAATGGAAATGAATATTTGGTAAATAAATTCTAAAACCAAATCGCTACCTGTTTTCTTTTTATTTAGGTCAATATTGCGCAAATTATGATAAGATAATTCTCAATATTGATATCAGTTTTGTTCTTTCCCTTTAACCACCCTTTGACGACAGGAAGTTCCAGGCAATCGCCAGAGTACTATGTAATTTTACTTTGATATATTTTTTCCCAGCTGAGCTTATCAATTAACCAATTAGGTACTACGTGATGAAATCGTCTGAATTCCCGGAAACCCAAATGAGAATGAGAGAGAGAGAGTTTACTGACCCAATTAACTGATAAGTCCCAAATGACTTCTTACCTGAAACACAATTGTTCCCAGCGACCAGAGATCCGCCTTGGCGTCGTATTGGAGGGACATAATGACCTCTGGCGCCATGTACATGGGTGATCCGCAGAGTGTGGCTGCCATGTTGCCATCCTGGAGGAACCTGGCGAATCCAAAGTCCGCAATCTTCAGCTTAATCTTCGACGGAGGCGGAAAAGTCTTGCCATTGCTGTGAGACAACAGAATATTCTGCGGCTTGAGATCCCTATGGACGATCCCCTTGGCGAAGAGCGCCTTCATGGCGCCTGCCAGCTGCACCAGGAACAGCCTGATGGTGTCTTCACTGAGAGAGCCCCTCCCGTTGAGATAATCCGCCAGATCACCTCCATTACAGTACTCCATCACGAGATAAACATTCAATTGGGACTCCTTGCAGTCCAGCAGAGCCACAACGTTTTCATGATGGAGCTCAGTGAGCTCCTTGAGGATCTTAATCTCCTTCCCGAGAAGATTCTGACTCTTGGCGAGACTCTTCTTTGTGATACTCTTGATGGCCACCTGGAGGTTCGGCTTCTTCCGGTGGCGCCCCTTGAACACAACAGCAAAGGCCCCATGACCTATCAGATCCTTGCTGTTGTACTCATACTCTCCCACAATCTCCATCATCTTGGCAGGAAGTCGCACGAGAAAATGTCCGGACGTGCAAGTCCACAAAGAAATCGATTTTTTTTTCACCCTCTCACTTTTCACGCTATCACATGTTTCCTATCCACTATATCACATTAAATACACATTAATTGAGATACCAATTTGTCATTCTCTACTTTTATTGCACTCTACGGGTGATTTTTCTCTGGGAAATACTACTTTTTCCACGATGCGTAATATTTTTTTCGCGAACACCAAAAAGTCAATCAGCCATTTTGTCGCGTGAAGTTGGCCGCGATTGCCACTTCCGCGCGGAAAGGCCTATTTGGGGACAAAACAATGAATAGGCTTTTATTTTTGGCGGGCATTCTGTATTTAATCGGTGTAAAAATCACATTTTCTTGAATTTTCTTTCAATACAAAAACATCACGTGTGAAAAATGTAGTGATAATCTCAAAATCCCGTGTCCAGGGAGTCATAATCCAGTGATTTGAGGTACTTTTCGATGTTGCTCTTCAGCTGCGTATTGGGAATTGTTTCAGTGCAGGTGAGTTCAAGATTTGTCATCGGGGACGTGTTCTTGTCCAGCTTGAACCACTCCTCAATGGCTGCTGCCTCATAGGAGAACCCATCCTCCAGCATCACAGGATTCCGCATCAATTCATGGGTGATTGGACAGATAAAATCCAACGGCAGATCAGATCCACTGTCCGCAACGAGCCGGAACAGGAGACTCCTCATCTCGGACACGTGAGAGTCGAGAGATAAGTCTCCGGTGAGATCCCACAGAATCACTCGCCTGTCATTCGAGCCGGACGCAATGATTGTGGAATTCCCATTTATGGTCATACAATTCACGTATCTCGTGTGATCAGACAAAGTCTTGAGACAGTTGCCCTGCATATCCCAGATCTTCACCATTCTGTCCAGACTGCAGGACACCAGCAGAGTTCCCGTCCCATTGAACCTCACGCAGGTCACTGAACTCCCATGTGCGTTGATGGTCAGCACGCATTCGGCGTTCATCCGGTCAGTACAGTAGATCGTGGAGGCACCACAGATGTGCTCCTGCGGAGTCTGAGGGATCAGCTTCGTCCTCCTCTCCTCATCCCCATGAACCCCGTGCACGACGAACAACCGCCAGATCTTCAGATAGTGATCTGTGCCGCAAGTCACGAGGGTGTAGATCGCCGTGCGATGATCTGAAGGATCATTCCTGATCAACTTGCAGAAATCCGCCGATAAAACACCCAGATCATGGGCATTGTCCACAGAGCAGTCGGCAGTGAATTTTTGACCTCCAACAGAGAGCAATAAATTAACAGATTAATCCTCTTAATAATCAACAAATCTTCCTCAACTTACTCTCAATCGGAGGCTCAACAATCATAAAGCGCAGATTCCCCAGATTGCATCCCGTGAGCAGAACATAAGAGTCTGGAGAGAAGGCGAGCGTATGAACTGCTTCCTCGTGCATCCGGATGGAGCTGATGGAAGAGAAATTCATCAAAAATGTTATCAAATAGGATTGATGGGAAGCCTACTTGATGAAGTTCTTATTCTGGCCCCAGATGCAAACCCCTCCGTTATCATCGGAGCTCACGAGGGCAGATCCATCAGGACTGAAGACGCACGCCCTGATGGCCTCTCCCGCTTCCTGATTGAGAACGCTATTTTTCTGGCCATCATTGATGTTCCACAGGATGATGCTACCGTCCACCGAGGAGCTGGCCAGAACTCCTCCCTGAAAAAAGAGCGGGAAACCTAAACATTACACATTGTTTACGGTCAACAATTCATTCATTACATTGATTACATTTTTAAAGATAGGTTATGTAAAGACGTCAAAACCACCGGTTGTTTATCGTGTTTTTTCTCTCGCTTTTCATCACTTTTTCACGGGAAAAACCCACATTAATCGATAAAAAGTGCTTGAGAAGAGTTCACAAGACTCAATTCAACCAATAAATGTGAAAATCATTCCCCAGTGGTTCCAGTGAGTGGACAGAAAGATGAATGAGAGGAGGGAGATTGACGCCCTTTCCGGCTGGTCAAACAACCAGACCGACAAGGGAGTCTACGTTATCACCCCCCATAAGCTGGCTGTGGTGTTCCTGCTGCAGGAGTACGTGAATCTCCGGCCAATCCTCACGAAGAGATCAATGGATTTCCTCCCCAAGTACCGGAAGAGCTTCAATTTACTCTTGCTGAAGCTGATTCAGTTCCCGGACATGTCTTACAAGGAGCTCTATGATCACCTCATCTCATCCACTTATCGCTTGCATGAGGAACATCTGGCGGCCTTCCAGAAGGTCGTGACGACTATCCTGGATGGTGGGATTGAGGTTTTTCACAATCTCCCGGCTAATCTGGAGAAGATTATGAATGACACAGCAACTCCCCCCGGAGGATTGACTCAGTTGGGCATTGGGGGTCTCCTGCTGAGACGCTTTGTCATCACTCTGGACCGGATGACCTTCCCGGAACTCATGCGACTGTATCAGAATGTTTGCACTTACTTCCGGAAGAGTGTCCGGGCGATCGCTCTGGGCTCAAAGGAGGCGGGTATGATGATAGATCTGGAGCAGGAAGACACCGCAGGGCGTCCTAAGGGTGACAGGGAGTTTGGTCGCTGGTCCAGGAGACAAACAGAACTCTTCGTGGCTCACCAGTGCGCCCTCTTGCAATCCAATGAGACAAAAGCTCTCGCCCCGCGGGATTTGCAAGCCAAATTGGCTGAGATTATCAAAGACAATCCGCTCTACTCCCAAGCTCACTTCCTCAACTACTTGAACTGCGTCCGGGTGAGGGATTACGTGGGAGCCGTTGAGAATCTTCATCGCTCCTTTGACAGAAACGCCGTGAAGAATCTCTCTCCGGCAGAGACTCGAGGCTATCAGTATCTGAGTCTCAATCTGGCCATCCTGCACGCCCAGTTCGGTTACATGCGTGAGGCTCACGTGAGCCTCCGGGAGGCGATAATGCTGGCGCAGGAAGTGGGTGATCGAACCTGCCTTCAGTTGGCCAATTCCTGGCTCAGTTATCTGGATCATCACAAGATTCAAGTCCCCGATCGCGTCTCCGTCACCGCCGTTGAGGCCAACATCATCAAGTCCATCTCCCTGGGGATTCAGTTCTTCGTGAAATCCGTGGCTCAGCTGGGCTTTGAGCCCGCCAAGCAATTTGAACTCCTGATGTGGAGTGACTACTTCAATTGTCAGCAATCCATGCAGGAGCTAATTGCTAATTCCGTGGCTGAGAAAGCCGCCCTCTGGACTCTCTATGGACGCTACGATTTGGCTTCGCTGACCAGCCAGGTACTCCTGAGCGCCAACATGAGCAACATGGGGAAAGCCTACAACGGCGAGAATCTCTGTCACGCCATCTGTTGTCTGGCGCTCTGGCTTAGTCTCAATGGGGATCACTTTGGCACCTTCACAGTGCTCCAGTATGCCCGGAAGTGCTTCCCCAGGGATCCCAATGCGCGCCTCTGGACTCTAACGGAGCTCTATGTCGCCTCCACGAAGGCCATTCACGCGGGCGAGTGGCAGAAGGCGAACGTTGCGTGCTGTCGCATTCATCCACTCGATAAGGTGAGTTCATAGATGATTGTAGCGCCTCTAGTGATGATTTTGTGAAAAATTACAGGTCGTTTATCTGTGTATCCGTCTGTGTTTTTAGCTAGAAGTTAAACGGTTAGAGATAGAGACTTGGGGTCCTCGGGGGCCCCCCTAAAATTCAATACAGGGATCATGAAAAAATAATTCATTTTTCCAAGAAACTCTCTCTTGTCCGTATTATCTAATTTTATCCCCATTTTCCTGTATAATTTGATTATTTCTGCTTGAAATTGAATTGATTTGATCAGATTAGTTTCTTTTTGATTACGTTTATACGCTAAAATAGCCTGAACTGCATGATTCTTTCGAAGATCACTTTTTCGACAATAATTTCGGTAATCATTTCGTATTCGAATACGTTTTTGAATAATTTCTGAAAATCTTTCCGTCATTAACTAATGAATAGCTTTTTAATTTCCCAATATTTTCTTCATTTTCCTTCCTCATTTCCTAACTCTATGAACTTTTATGGAGTTGTCCTTGGAATTGGCAACTTGGGAGTTTGTTTGAAAAACCATTTTGCAGACAAACACTGTCTAATTCTTCCCCCTTATCACTCTGTTGCATGAGACACGCAACTCTGCGGGTCAATTTATATTAATAATGTTTGTCTATTTTGTGTTCTATTTTAAGAACTTGAGCATTCTCCAACGTGTCACCCTTAACATTTCACGTGGGAATCTCTCGATAGCCCATCGCTTGCTCCAGACTCTGCTGGGTGATCAGAGTCTGGCCAATCAGGAGCCTCTCGTGTGGACTCGAGCCATGATCTTACACGCTACGGCGCTCATTCCCTCCCCCGAAGTCATTAATGTTCTCATTGAGGTTCACGAATTCGCCAGACGGAAGCATTTTGATTACGAAGTGGCGACAATCGACGCTCTCTTCGCTCATCAGTTGCTGGCGATGGGAATGCCAGCAAAGGCGCTCAAATCCTGCCGAGAGGCGTTGGATGTGATCCTCCAGCATGGAGGAATTTACGATCGAGCTCGCATCATGTTTCTCTTCGTGAAATGCGCCGTGGCGGCCGCCGAGGGGTCGCGGAAGCGCCAGGAAATGGAGAAATGTCAGCCATTCCTCATGGAAGCCATTCAGTTCTTCACGAAATTGGCGGCTTATGTGAAGGTGAAGGATATTTATGCATTTATGGCGCATTTCTATCATGAAATAGGATTGCAGACGGAGAGGAATAAGTGCGCCTTTAAATTTCGCGAAATTGACGAACAATATCCAACGGGGAGTTTTGAGGTAGCCGATGCCATTATTTGATGTTAATAAAGCAGGATTTTTTTCAATTTTATATTGTTTTTTAATTGTTTGAGAGGAAAATTTCTTAAAATGTTTGCCAAGTCGCAAAAGAATACGAAAAAGATTTCGAAAACGTATTATATAGAAGAATTACGAAATGATTTTCGAAAATTCATTCGAAAAAATTATTCAATTAGATCTTCGAAAAGAATTTCGAATCAACTTTTAAGTTTCGAACAGTTTCAAAAGAACTTTGAAATAGCGAAACTGATTTTGATTAATTTCTTGTCTTTATTACCTACATTTTTCCTTCAGTCAATATCGAAAATGTATTCGAATAATTACGAATATATCATCGAAATTATTTACAAAAACTTTGTTCGAAAAATTACAAACAAACCCCACAATTATTGTTAATTCAATTGGAGTCACTTTCTATATGTTCAAATTAAATTTTTTATCATTGATTCCACAACGCAATATTCCTAATCTATTCTCAAGCGTATTATAGTAATTTATTGTCTCTCATCAAAATGTAATATGAGAAATTACATGATTGAAAGCAATTGTCTTTGACAGAAAAGACAAAACAAACACTTTTTAAATCCCAAACCCAGAAAATCCTTGCTTTATCCAATCGATACAATTAAACTTTATGAGAAAACTTTTTTCTATTCAACGCATTAAAAGCGAAAAGTCTAATTTCCTAAATGGAACAATATTATGACATAAACATAAATTAAATGTCCTAAATAATACGGACACCGTATTAACAATTAATTGGGCGGTTGTGATTCGGCGTGTGGCTATTTATTACGAATCACTCAGCCGGAGAAGAGGAATTAGTTGTTGAATAATTCAGTCAAAAGGGGAAAATTAAGCGCGCCAACTCACCTGAGGCGACATCCTAACACTTGTTACTCCGTATTTGTGGCCAACGAGGGGAGAGAAGGTCTCCTCCACGAAGCCACTGCCCACCTGCCAGCGAAACACTCGCACCGTTTTATCACTGAAAAGCCATGGAAAGTGTAATTAAAATCGCTACAACGGATAAAAAAGAACCCTCTCACCTGGATCCCGTGATCAGGAGGGAACTTCCGTAGAATTCAATCGACGTGACATCACTCGTGTGAACCTGAATCTCTTGCAGAATCTTCACATTTCCCACCAGATTGGCCATTTTTTATCCGCCAATTATCACTCAAATTAACTTTCACGCACAAGATTTCTTTTAATAATAATCTCTGGATGAATTCTTTGTTATTTGACTCAGCTAAAAATATTATACAGTGGCGCTTTTCCTCTCCGATAAGCAACGATCGAGCAAGTAAAGGGTTAATCAGATAATTTGCAATCAAAATTAGAAAAAAAATAACAAGATTTTGTTATCAAGATTTCATTGAAAATCTTCTAGAAATTCAATCTGCATTTAAATTTCTTGAAGATTCTGCTAGAAATTTATTAAACTTCTTGGAAATCTATCAGGTTTCTGCTAGAAATAAAACAAAAATTCTCTACATCATTTCTTGAAGTTTCTGCTAGAAACTTAAGATGTTTCGCTGGGGAAACCGTCCTTTAAAAATTGATAAGGTTTACTGCTAGAAACTCTTTTTGGAAATTTCGTCAAGTTTCTGCTAGAAATTTAACGAATTTGTAGGAACTTTCTGCTAGAAAATTCACACAATTTCTTTTTCTTTTCTTCTAGAAATTATCAATCAAAAATTCTATAAAGTTTCTTTCTATTTAAAGCACATTAAGATTCTGCTAGAAATTAAATACTATTTTTACTGAAATTCCTTTAAGTTTCAAGTAAGTTAATTAAACAAAATTTCGTCTCAAAGTTTTATCAAATTTCTCCTTGAATATTTCGTCAATTCTAAAAGTGCAAGAAACCTAACGAAAATCCTTAGAAGTTAGAAATTTCATGAAGTTTCTACAAGAAACTTAACAAAGTTTTTTTGCAAGTTTCTCGTATTTTCTGCTTGAAACAATCGAACTGTTAGAACGAAAATGAAACATTTTTTTAATGGAAATTTCGTTAAGTTTAAATAATTTCTATAGGAAATTTCTGCTAGAACTCTAACACAATTCTTCACTAAAATTGCAATAACTTTTAGTATGGTAGGTATTAATAAATCTTTCCTTTGATATAATTTCGTCAAGTTTCTGCTAGAAACCTAACAAACATTCTTTTTAAGATTTTCATGAAGTTTCTGCTAGAAATTTAATGAAGTTTCTCACAAAAATTCTAAGATTCTGCTTGAAATCTTACACTATAATTACATCACTTTTCAGTAAGTAAATAAACGATGTTCTTTTTCAAAGTTTAATCAAATTTCTCCCCGAATATTATAATTTCGTCAAGTTTCTGCTAGAAATTCACCTTGACTGAACCAAAATTCTCACATTTGACTGCAAATTTGAATAACCCCGTGACTTTTTACGTTATCTTATCGTAGCGCAGCGAAATAGCTCTTTTTCCCCTTATCACCAGTGACTCCCCAACTGTGATATCTGTTGAGTGCAAATTGAGCAACTTTCTCAGGGGAATTTATGAGATCTTCGCTCAATTCTTACTCAACGTCTCTTCGTCAAAATCTTTTTTATTTTTCCCTTATGTCTTCTGTGATAATGTTCCCGTGTCGGTGGTCACTTTTGAACTGACTGGACGGACGGACAAATGATTTCACTCTGTTGTGACGTGAAGGTGGAAAAAATCGATGCCTGACCTCGATATGAATTCATTACACGCGTGAATATTTGCCGAAATGAATTTGATGAGATTCTCAGGGGAAAATCCATCAGCAGCAAAAAAAGGCGCCCAAAATTGAAAACCTGTTTAATTATCTTCCACAAATCTTCTTTATTTCAATCTCTTCTATTTCTCTTCTTATGAGTTTTTTTGTTGGCAAAAAAAGAGTGGAAAACAATCGATATAAACGCATTATTATTTCATCAAACTTTCGTAATTTTCTCATCAGCTGATGGCGAAAAAAAGCGCCTCACGGGGTGATTCGCTTAGGATCGCGCGGGAACATTGAGGTCTTCCGGATGTTGTCCAGACCCAAGTACAGCATCACCACGCGCTCCATCCCGATGCCGCCGCCCGCATGGGGTGGACAGCCGAAGCGGAAGGCCTCGATGTAGGCGGCGATTTTACTGATGTCTGGCCACATAAAATATTCACAATTTGACCGACGAGAAATCAATTAGCATTGTAATTTTAATTATTGGGCGGAAGCAAAGCGTCTATTTTGGTTTTTTTTTAACCTTCACTCTATTGAAACTTATAACCCCTTTGATTGAGAGCAGGGATTTCAGGTGATCATGAACTATTTGAAAAGGGATTTTATGGTGAGATTTTTAAGAAATCGATTCATTAAATTTATCGAAGAAAGGATTTTGAGTTGAAAAAATGTTTTGACTGTTTTAAAAATCTTAAATTTTCTGTGCGCCTTTTTCTAATCAAACGGGCAAAGCGCCTTCAAATAATATACCTATTCTTTTAACAATTTTCTTTTACTGATAAAATGGCTGTTAAATAGTTTTTTTTATCAGTAAAAGAAAGAATTTCCTAAGAACTACTTTTTTCAGCTCAAAACAGTAATTTAAGTAAAATTAGAAAAAACTGGAGACTTCAAATGTCTCCAAATTGTTAATTTTATAATTTAAAAGATTTTTTAATAATTTAATTCATTTAATAATCAAATTTTCTTGATTTTCCTTCTATTTCAAAGTCAACAAAAATATTTTATCTTCTTCAAAAAATCTGGAAGGTTTTTAAGTCAGTTTAGAAGTAGGTAATACTCTCCAAAACTAAGTAACTAAAAGGATTTGCAGATTTTATCAAAAGTATAAAAAATGCTCATATTTTTGTCTGATTTAAGTCAAAGCAAAAATTAGAAGCAAATTATTATTTTACAATGAAATTAAGGGAAACTCATTAATATGGAAACTCTCCAAATCAGCCGAAATATAACGATTGCTGACTTATAAAAAAATATTTAACTTCAAGTCTAAAGACTTATTTTTCCAACACAGTTTGATATGTTAGAAATATTCGAGTGAATCCCAGTATCTTGTAACAGAAATATTTGTTTTTTGAAGACTCTCCAAATCTGCTTAATAAATCAGCTGATTAACAATTAAGCAATTCAAACAAATTTATCAGTAATTCTGTTTTCACTTATTTCCCGCCTTTTTATGATTTCTAAAAAGATTTCTTCGCAACTTTTGAATAGCTTGTTTTCCCAAACTCAAAATTCTTATCAATTTAGTTTAGTGTCAATTAACTCTTATCACCGCGATAACCGCCAATCAGATAAGATTAAATAAAAACTCACCGATATTGTGATGCTTCGCCCTCTCCGTGAGATACTCCGGATCGTGGATTCGCTGAGCCCCACTGAGAATCTCCTCTCCTCTCATGAACATATCATAAGAGTTTGAGTAGCGCTGATCCTTGGCATCCGGCATGGTGTAGAAAGGCCTCACGGCGAGAGGGAATTTGTCCAGGATGTAGAAATCTGTTCCGTATTTGGCTTTGACCAGTCGCCCCAGGAGTTTCTCACTTGGCGTTGACATATCCTCCTCATCGCCCATCTCCACTCCCGCCTCCCTCAACATCGCCACTCCTTCGGCAAAGTTGAGCTTGAGCGGTGGATCCAAGAACTGGAAGGCTTCCACCTTGAATTGCTGATTGACAGCCGCAATCTCAGTTGAGTAGTTATCGCGGAGTCCCCTGAACATCTCCGTGAAGGTGGCCCCAATGACTTCTATCACCTCATGGTAGTGATACTTGAAGGCCATCTCCAGATCCAAGCCCACAAACTCCGTCAAATGCCGATGAGTGTTGGAGTCTTCGGCGCGAAAGACGGCGCCAACAGTGAAGACCTTGTCAAAGTCCGCCGCAATGGCCATTTGCTTGTACAACTGCGGGGACTGGGCCAGGTAGGCTGAGTCCTTAAAATAGCTCACCGTGAAGACATTGGCTCCTCCCTCACTGGCGGCTGAGATGATCTTCGGCGTGTGAATCTCCGTGAAGCCCTTAGCGGTGAGAATATCCCTGAAGAGGCGACAAACTCCCGCCTCGAGACGAAAGATCGCCTGATTGGCGGGTGTTCTCAAATCCAACACCCGATTGTCCAGTCTAGTGTCCTGATTCACCCGGATCTGGAGTCCTTCCGTGTCTTCCGGGTTGTCAGGCCTCGCCGCGTCCTCAATTTGCAGCGGAAGCTGCCCCTTGGCCGCCGACACCACGTAAATCTCCAGCACTGACAACTCCAGTGACTGCTCAGTGCATGATTCAATCTTCGTGGGAACAGATACAGCCTGGACTTTCACATCAATGATGCTCTCCTTGTGGATGTTCCCACTAAACTTCACCATCTGCTTGGACACCGCCTCATTCACGGCGATTACGCACTGAACGGTGCTGCTGTGTTGCCTGAGAATCAGGAAGCACTGCTTCCCTTTGCTCCTGGACGTGTGGACTCGCCCGCGCACCCAAACAGCCTCCTTGCCCACCCACTGAGACAATTCGGACACTTGAACGAATCTGCGGTCGGAGAACTTCTCCACTGACTGGATCATCACGGGCTGGCCATATTTTCCCGCTGAATAATCCTCAGATTCCTCCTGGACTTCCTCCGATTTGCCGGCAGCGGCTTTATGTTCAGCCTTCTTGGCCGCCTTAGCGGCATCTTTAGCTTGTTTCTTGGCAGCCTTCTTGGATTGAGCCTCAGCAGCTCCATCGGCACTCTCTGTGGGATCCACCATTTTCCTGGATCTTCCCTCTTTCAGCGGAAATAACAAACTGAAAATGGAAAAATTTCAGCGAATAGCCCTTAACCAAGAATTCAGATTACGAGCATTTTCTTGGATTTCTCTGAATGTTTAGTTTCCCCGGAGGAACTAACAATATATTTGGCCTACTGATAATAATACCGATAGTATTTGATGAGTAAATAAGATATTTCTTCACCTTTTTCTTACTTTTTGTTGCGAAATAGCACACGTAGAGATGTTCCTCGATTGGGGTTGTCAGGTGAAAAGGGCTATTCAAGCATAGCCCGCGGAATTTGAATATGGCAACACTGAAATGTCACGGAATACCAACAAGAAGTTCTTACAAAAAGGCAATTAGAGGAAAAAGCACTGTAAAAAATTGTTCAATAAATTATCGTAAGCCAGAGATATTCGGAGACCGGAAAACCCTAGGATCAGAAACCGCCCACTAGTTGTAAGAAGTGCAAAATGGCCCAAAGTGGCCCACGCACTAACCAAATAATAATAATAATAAATTCTCGTGCACAGAAATAAGACGAAATTAACGTGAGTACATATACCGCCACGCCACCTATCAAATCAATTTTGCGGGAAATCTGCAAAAATAACAAATAAACTGCACGAATTTTAACAAAATTTCATATAAAAAGGAATGGAATTGGGTTGAAATGCAGGTTCAATCAAGTTGGTTGACTATAATTTCCTATAGAAACTATGTAAAAAATTGCTTTTTTAATTTCAATTGATCCTTAAATATTATACCCAATCTACTTCTCTGCAATCCGTAGCAAATTTTAGTTAAGGTCTCAGACCTCTGTCTTGATTGCAAATGACAGTTCGCTGAAGTGAACTGATTTTTCATGTCAAACATTTCATATAAAGTGTAAGGTGTTCAAACTAATGGAGGAAAGGGTCTTTAATTCGACTTAATCCTCAAGTAAAACACCTAATCTCCTTCTCTAAAATCCGCAGCAACTTTTGGTTAAGGTCTCAGATCTCTGCCTTGATCTGGGTGGAAATGGCAGTTCGATGAAGTAGACTGATATTTCAAGTCAAATATTTTCTGTAATGTGCAAGACTAATGGCGGAAATGGTCTTTAATTCAACAAAATCCTCAAATATTACCTACACTTATTCTGAGTAAAACGATGGGCCCTAACACAAATAGACTGACTATAGGGATTCCTTCAGAGTTAGTCTATATTTGAATTTGGGTGGGAACGTCTTATTGTCAATATTGAAGTTGATGTTTGTTTTTGATGTCTGAATATTCCTCGAGTTTTAAAATTTTCTTCATTTTTTATCATTTTCGCTACTTTTTTTGGAAATCTCTTGTATATTCAAAAATATAAATGCATTTTTCAATTTTATTTTTGCAAACAAGATATGCAATTCAAGCAAAAGTGCTTGAAACGCAACCCTTGAAACCGAAAACAAAAATGAATGAAAAGACTGTAAGATAAATTATTGTGTACTAACGGTCAATTTGAATCGGTTGTAGCTGTCAGGCTTGGTACAAACTCGATGGTGGTCAGTTGATGGGGAAAAGGTGTAGAGAAGATAAATTTCTCGACGTCAACACGGAAATTTGAGTGAAAAAACAATCATTTCCATAGAATTAGGTGATCAGGTGGATGCCCCGTGTTTTAATGCATAGCGTGTAAATAGTTCTGGTGGCGTTGATAGTGTCGGGCGGTGCTGGATAAACCATGAACCGAAGCGAAGGTCTTGTGCGACGTGTTAAGAATCGCAGCGAGAATCCAGGCGATTCCGAGGGCGCAGCCAATTCCTCCAACAATCACGATGAGGACAGAAATGACAATGAGGACAATGCAGATGACTGCGACTCCAAGGAGACGCGACTCACCCTCATGGAGGAAGTTCTCCTGCTCGGACTCAAAGACAAAGAGGTCTGTGTTTTGGGTGCTTTTTTCCAATGGGGTTCCACCTCCTTATCGCGAGTGTTAGAGCTCCCAGGAAGTGCTTCCTGACTCTGGGGGCCAATTCATTAGAATATCTCTCTCACACAAGTGTTGGTTTTATCAGTTTTATTATGCGCGAGTAAAGAAAAAAGACGGGGAAATTGTTGAGAAAATAGTTAGCAAAAATGGTGAAGGTTGGAACACTTTCCAGCTTACAAGTTTATGCTCAATTAGCAGATTCCTTGGAGACTTCTTGGAATTCGTGATGAGCCAATTTTGGCGGGTATTCCCGGGGAACTTTCAATTCTAGTCAGAAATTTGTGTTTTTAATAAATTCCTTAAAAATTCTTGATTGTTTAATTCTTTACATATTAATCAGTTAATTACTTGAGCAGTTTTGGAGAGTTTCTAGAAATGAACAATTGTTTGTGTTTAAAAATTCTGGGATTGATTCTATTTACTCCAACTTATCAGACTCGTTTGGTAAGATAAGTTTGTAGATTTCATATTTAAAATCTTTAATTTACCAGCTAGTTTGGAGAGTTTCTAGTTGTTCCTGGCTGGCTTGCCTGTAGGTTTTCGCTATTTTTGGCAAGACTAAAAAAACCTCAATCGCATTTGAGGCAAATTTCCCTCATTTTCTCGGAAAAACTAACAGAAATCCGCTCTAACTATAAATGGGGACCTAAAAAGCCCCAATAAACTGTTTCAGATGCCGCTCGAGTAGGAAAAATGACATTTTTTCATGTCGTAATATTTTTCACAAAGTATTTTTAATCATTTTTTATTATTTTTATTAAAAGAAATTGTGCTGAATATTTTGACAGTTCACGATGGAATTCTTGAAATGGTTTATTTTTGGAGAGTTTCTTATTTAAAGATTTCATCTGATAAAAACTGTTTGGAAACTCTCAATATCTGTAAACTTAGGGCGCGATGCAACTTTATTTTCATATCTTATTAGATAAGATGTCAAATTTTATCTTATACGAATTTGGTATGCAAGATTGCGTCTCGTTTGGTGAGTTTATTTGGACGAGATTTGCATGCAAGTAATTTTTGAGAACTG
>CAKKOB020000734.1:0-37551 GCA_918844115.2 Phlebotomus perniciosus | reverse complement strand
TAGGGATATTGCACAAAAGATCTTATAGGTCGCAGTGCAGAAAAGGCCACTTTCGTGGCCTTATCGTCCCCTAAGGGAGGTAACATTACAACTCCTGTGCGTTTGCATAGGAGTTGTAATGTTACTTCTCTACAAATATTTTAAAAATATTTTATATGTAGACAGAGATGAAAAAGCTCCAGAATAAATAGACTATCGTTAAGCCAATTTTCATCATAAACAATTTTTTGCATTTTTTTAATTTCAGGAAAAGCTGATGGAGTATCCGCCATCAACACTGTATCCGGACTGATGTCCCTGAAGTCTGACTCGACTCCCTGGCCATCAGTTGGAGTCGAGAAGCGCACAACATACGGCGGAGTGTCTGGGAACGCAACCCGTCCAATGGGTCTCCGGGCAGTGTCTGCGATCAGTAATGAGTTGCCCGGCTTCCCGATTCTCGGTATCGGTGGCATTGATTCAGCAGATGTGGCTCTGCAGTTCCTCCAGTGCGGCGCCAATGTGGTTCAAGTCTGCTCCGCCGTGCAGAACCAGGACTTCACCGTTATCAATGATTACTGCTTAGGCCTAAAGACGCTGCTATATCTCCGTGCTCATCCACCCTCCGGGTCAGCTACTGCAGTTTGGGATGGACAATCTCCACCAACGGTGAAACACCAGAAAGGTAAAACCACATGGTCACTCAAGGATGACGATGGAAACTCCCTGCCTCACTTTGGACCATATGCCGAGAAGAGAGAGAAGATCATGCATGAAATGCGCCTCAAGAATGGTCCTCTCTGGGGAGATTCGTCAGAAGAAAATGGATCTGTGTCTTCTAATGAGAATGGCGAGAAAGTTCCCAAAGTGAAGGATGTAATTGGGGAGGCTCTTAACAAGATTGGCCCATACAAGAAGTTGGACAACTCCAAGCAAGTGGTCGCTCTCATAGACGATGATCTTTGCATCAATTGTGGAAAATGCTACATGGCGTGCGCAGACAGTGGCTACCAGGCAATCACCTTTGATTCCAAGACACACTTGCCCAATGTGACTGATGACTGCACCGGATGCACCCTCTGCCTCTCCGTTTGTCCAGTTATTGACTGCATCAGGTGAGAAGATTTATTTTTTATTGAACTGTGCAAATCTTAATTGATTTAATTTTTTTTAGCATGGTGCCAAAGACTATCCCTCACGTGGTGAAGCGCGGATTGGTCATTGATAATGCTGTGACTGCCCACGCTCTCAGTCCCATGCAATAAATGCCTGCATTTTTCAAGCAACTCCATTTTTATAATAATCATTTTATAACTGGGTTTTGGGTATAGAAAAATAAAATTGTTTCAAGAATAAGAATTACCGAATTTTTCAATTTTATTTTATCAATTTTGGTTCTCTTTCGTTCTCTTCTCGTTCTCTTCTCTTTCTCTTCATAATAACCGATACGCTATTTCAAAAATTCATATCACTTTCAGTTTACCAGAATGTGTATAACAGATTGAATGTATTAATACACCTACTAGTGTTTAACTACGCATGTGTAGAAAAAAGTCACATTTTGATGTAAAATTTTCATGGAAAACGCGTATATCTCCTCTCCTTATTACATTAATATGCATTATAAAGAATGCAAATAATTTGTCCTCCGAACAATATAATCATACTGTAATTACTGTTGCATGAACAATCATACATACTTTTCATCACTATTTTATGTAAAAATGATAAGGAACATCATATAAGAGATAGCAAGACATCAAGATCGGTATTCGTATTCATCCTTATTGCTAATCGACGACGGCTTAGTCTATCTCTCTATTTCTGTACTTCTTACATCCTGCAAAATCCTTTTCACAAAATTATTGTCACAGTCACCATTACTTTTATTATGGGTATAGGCAACTATCATATGTATATCAGTGAAATAGATTAAGGTTGGTCACCATTGACACTTCTATTATATACTTAGAAATTAGAAGAATATAATGGGTGATAGCCCCAGTTCTTGGCAAATAAGTTTCTTTCTAAGATAAGATTTAAGTATGATGAGTAGGAAGCAATTTCTTTAGAGATCAATTGCATTAAGGTCTCAAATATTGATATTATCAGAAAACAGAAGTAATATTCTTCATTCTATTATTTTAAAGCTTTAAAATGCAATCTAGTGCATAATGTAAGACCACTATCTAGCGAATCAATCCTGCATATAGACAAAGTGTATAGACCACTTTCCAGCAAGTGACCGTCGTTTGGAATCATTGGTCCCACAGAAACTAAGCAGCTATTATGCCTCAAACAAGCATCGTTTAAACATCAAACCAAGGATTTACTACTGTAAAATACAAGTGTATTGTAAAAGTGTATTATACGCGTTTTAATACACGTGTTGAATAAAAGCAATGCTCCGTGGTGGCCGTGTTGGCGCTGCTGTCGAGTCCATGACAAGTGCCGGCTTGAAAAAAAGACCACTTCCACTCGCGAGCAAATGTTTTTCCGTGGCAAAACTCATCAAAAGCCCATTTACATGTGAAAATAGTTGTGTTAAGTGATCATTAAGTGGCAAGATCATCAGTAAAATGTGTGGGGTGGATGAGAAAATAGGGGATCAATTGTGCAACACTGGCTATTAATAGACGTTGAGGAAGGGGCTGCATGGATGGCCGGAAAGGTAAACACAATATTTATATCAATAATTATAAAAATGTAAATTGAGGAGAATTGGCAGAAATAGTCCCATGTGGGTGTTTATGCTTTAGGCAAACACTCATAGATATAAACAACGGAATTCCTCAAGGTTCTGACATACATTAGGATTTTTCTGCACTTCCTCCACACGCGTGGTTAGCTCTGTCTGTCCGTCCAGCCTCCCGCGGACGATGGATTATGATCGTCGCAAGCGGGCAGAGTCTCTCCCGCGCGCCACTTACATAATTCCCTGCCATAAGTCCAAAATCCGCGGAATGTGACACATTTCGTCAATAGTTGGATTTCTCTTTTGCGGATTACTCTGTGCGCGCCTTGTGATAAGATCACCTTGTATTTTTCAGATGTCGCGATAAGGGAAGCCTGAGCAATTGGCAGCTATTATTAGCGAAAGTGTATGTATATGAGAAGGAGGAGGCGTGATAATTTGCGGATAGAGGCGAATTGAGAGAGTGAGAAGAAAATGGCACAGCGAAAGAAGCTCATCTGCTATGGTCTATTCGGTGCTCTAATTGGCTTCTGCATTGGGATGTATTTGAGGAGCTATCGCGTGATTGAGACAGCAAATAACTGCCAATTAAAGTCCGGATTGCGATTTCAAGGTATGCCTTCATATACATCACAAGAAGAGGTAGAAAAAAAACACACCTTTTGAAATTCCCTCGCTCAAGGAAATGACCAACAGTGAGATTTGGTGGAACAGATTTTTTTTCTTTTGCCATGAAACGCGCAGTTTTTTTCCATTGAGGAAAACACCCGTTGAGTATAAATCTTCTTAAGACTTTAGGCGTTATAAGCAATTACCCAGAGATCGGAGAAATCGATTTTTTTGGGCAGCTTATATGGATCTGGAGGGGCTCTGGAGATATTCGTGTCAAAAATTAAATCGCGGTGATTTTGGAAATCAATAACTAGAATTTAAATCATAAAAACGAGCATTAGAAATTTTAAAAAGGGAATTTTTTTCAAAAATATTGGATTTTCACAGTTTTCACAAACGCACGTGTAAAAAAATCGTGAGAATTTTACTCATGGAAAATTTTCAAGAGGTTTTTTAACGACAATTATATGGAAATTCCGTGGAAAACTCTTTCATTTTCCATTCAGAGATCAAAAATCTTAAAGAATTTATAAAAAGACTTCAAAAGATCAATAAAATGACACCTCTTGGTAGTTCTAGTGTTAAAACGATGTTCCATTATTTTACACTCTCTCTCAATGTGTAAAATCGCTCTAAATTCATCACATACTGTAGTAAAGTAATTAGAAATGCTCGGTATGTTGGTCAATGGAGAATAAAAGTGATCAGCAGGAGGCGATAAAGTTGATCTTTTGGGTTCATAAAAAAGTGGAGTCATCGAATAAAAAATGATCACTGCAAATCTTGCAAATGCTTATCAATTAGTCTGATTACTTTCGTTGATGAGTTGTTTGTTCACAAATCTCTGGCCAATTCCACATGAATGTGATTTATGAGCGATTCTAAAAATCAAAATCTTAATCCAACAACAATGAGTTTGTTTGTTTTCCCAAAAAAATCATTTTGATGCCAGAGACTTTGAAATATGATATTTCTAAAAAAGAAAAACAATCTGTAGAAACCATAAGTAAAAGTTTCTTTTCCGGTGATAAATTCTAAGAAACAAAAATATTCCATCTCATTTCACTGGTTGGAATTTTCCCAAATAGAATCTAAACATCTGGTTCTAACTTCTAACTGTTGTGTGTTCGTTTGTCTTTTCGGTATTAGGTCCACTGAAATTCATCAACTTGGAAGCAAATGAACTCCCGAGCAATTCACAGAACAATCTGGTGCTAATTGGCGTAATGACGGCCAAAGACTTTCTGCGGGAGCGCACAAAGGCCGTCTTTGACACGTGGGGTCAGAATTTTCCCGGGAGGATTGCCTTCTTCAGCTCCGAAGGGTCCTACTTGCAGGGATTGCCGATAATCGGCCTCAAGGGGGTCGATGACCGATATCCGCCACAGAAGAAGTCATTCATGATGCTCCACTATATGTATGAGCACTACATTGATAAGTTTGAGTGGTTCATTAGGGCGGACGATGATGTTTTCATACGAACAGACAAATTGGAGCACTTTCTGCGCTCAATCGACAGTTCAAAGCCACAATTTATCGGTAAAAAATCTGGTGGACGTTATCATCCGATCTCAAGTACCCTATTAATCACTTGGCTATTGTATTGCAGGTCAGGCAGGCAAGGGCAATAGTGAGGAGTTTGGACTCTTGTCTCTGGAATACGATGAGAACTTCTGCATGGGCGGGCCCGGCGTCATTCTCAGTCGTGAAACTCTCCGAAGAGGTACTTTTTTCAATTCCTATTTGAACTATTTTTCTTATTTTTTGCTATCGCTTATGGATTTATTATTATTTTTTTTCTTAATTTAATATTTAGTTGCACCTCATATTCCCACTTGCCTTAAAAATTTGTATAGTCTCCACGAAGATGTTGAAGTAGGACGTTGTGTGCAAAAGTTTGCAGGTGTTCCTTGCACCTGGAATTATGAGGTTTGTCCACAAATAGTTTATTTTTACCTCCTATTTTATGTTTTTAATCGTTTTAACAGTTTCTTGGTGGTGAACTAACCGATTGACGTGATTGTAACATATTCGTATCTTATCATTTGGAAACCACATGACAATGTTTAATTGATTGACCGGGTGTGTAAATGTTTTGATTGCTTTCACAGATGCAGGCCATTCTACACCACAACTCCAGTGGAAATGAGGCCTTCACGGGGAATCTGAAGAATAAGGAAGTACACAGTGCAATAACACTTCACCCAGTCAAGAAATCTCCACTCATGTATCGCCTCTACGCATATATGCACGTGAGTTTGATTTTATCAATGGAATTCCTTGAGAGATAAGGTAGTTGAGGGGATTTGTAGTATTTCAATGCACTTCAACTCCTTTGCAAAACATTTCTTCTACAATTTATGAATGGAATTTTTATGGAACCAGCAATTTATAAAAGCTTTAGGGTAGTTTAACCACTTGTGGCCACTATTTTATCCACTTATGGCCATCAATTGAAAAATGTCAAAATGATCAAATTTTTAAGAAGAGCCTTAGGGGAATTTAAGGTATATCCTTAAGCGCAAAGAGCTTATAATAAGAGTTTTAGGGTTTTTAGGGGTTAAGGGTATTATTTTGGAAATTTTCGGTGGATAATTAAGATTAGAATTTTAGGATCACTTTTAAAATGGCCATTAGTGGTTCCACCACCCTATAAACTTCTGACTGTTTTTTTTTTTACTTTTGCAGGGTGTAAAGGCCCAAGAAATGCGTCAGGAGGTTCTCATGTTGCACCGAGACATCTCGACTATGAGTGATTTGCTCCACATTGCAAAGGCCAGCAGAAATATTGCACCGGGAGTGCCTATTTTCCCAGACACGCTAAGACCACCAAAATATTTGGGTGATCACGAGATATTGGGAATTAATCCGACACTGACAAAAAGGTATCCAAACACTCGTGGTGAACTGCTCGAGTGGAACTTCATTGCGAAACACATCTACTCGGCGACGCATTTTAATCCCAAGCGGAAAATTGAGAGTTCCGTGAAGGAGGGACTCGAAGATATCATAAGAGAGGTAAAAAAAGTTATATCATAAATTACAGTGATTTTTTATATTAAATAATCTTTCATTCTCTTCGTCAGATTATGGACAATATTAACAATTACTCACGCCAACGAGGACGTGTGATAGAATTTCGTGATATTCTCTATGCATACAGTCGACTAAATACTCTCTATGGACAGGATTTTATCCTCGACATGTTGCTCATCTATAAAAAGTACCGAGGCAAGAAGATGACTGTTCCCGTGCGGAGGCATCTCTACGTCCAGCGAGCCTTCACGGACGTTCAAATTCGCGAGATTAGTGTCTTTGGTATCAACAATTCTGCTGGTAATATTATTAAACTAAAAAATCGACTCTCCTTTAAATTTCCCCTAAAATGAAATGTCATTTTCATTGCAGAGAAAAGTGCCTACGGAGAAATCACGGGAAAAGTGAAGAAGTTCTGGAATACGGGTATTGAGAAGCTATCGAATACTTTTACGCTCAACACTAATGATAAATCAGCCGTGGAAAAAATCTTGCCAAATATTATTTTTATATTGCCACTATCTGGTCGTTTCAACACCTTCAAAAGATTCCTCCGCAACTATGAACAGGTAATTTAACGAGTTAATTATATGAGCTGCCACTAATTTGATAGTAAAGCATGTTATTATTATGATATTCATCATATTAATGTTTATTTCTGAGAAATAAATGTTAGTTGTGATTAGAGGTATTTTGTATAGAGAAAATATCTCTTTTTGAATCAGAAATTTTATGCAACAAGAAACTTTGACAATGAGTTTAGTCAATCGAATAGGATTCTTATTTGAGTTTGTCAAGTAAAGTCATAATTAGAATTATAATATTCGCATTTAAGGTTAAATCTTGTCTTATGGAACAATTCAAAAATAGTCCAAAATTTTGAGTTTTTGAATTTCCAAGAATTACTAAATCGCTTTCGGAGATCTTTCTTCAGATTTCGCTGTTTTTCGAGGCTCAAAAACTCAAAATTTGGGACTATTTTTGAACTGTTTCATAAGACAAGACATTCCATAAGAGAAGACTTGGCCCTAATGTACTGAAATGGTGGTTTGTTAATAGAATTTAGCATACATAAACTATTTCTTCTAAAAATAAATGGGTTGTACTTAAGTGTAATTCTGTAGAATTTACAAGAGATATTCTTGACAAAGTTGATACAATTTGAGGTTCTCTTTGTAAAATTTTATTGCGGTTTCCTTGAAATTTTGCAAAATAATCAGAAGAGAATTCTGATTAGCCCCGCTCTCTACTATTTCGTATACCTATTATATTTCAAAAGGGAAAAGTATAAAGATTCCTCGTAATTTCCTGAGATGTCCCGGAGGAAGGTCAAGATAAGATAGTATCTCTGAGTATCTGGCGAAGTTCTTATTTTTCAATAAATCTTAGAGCAACTACTTCAGAGACTTAATGAATAACTTGATGGACATTAGCAATAAATGATATGTTTAATTTTAATCAGCCGATTAACTTGAATCTCCATTAAGCCTGATCACTCTTTACCGGTCTGTATTATACAGATACATATACAATTTTTATACTAACCTGAGAGAATGAATCTACTGGAGCTCTAAATGTCTAATCCATGTCAAACATAGATAAACAGACTCGATTAATTGGTTTACTATTAAAAGATTGAGCCACTTTTGCTTGAATGTTTCCGTTCTCTCGGTTACAAATTGTTTACAAACTTTTATTTTTGTGCAACTCTAATTTACAACAGAGATTCCTGAGATTCTCAATTATATCTGCTCATTTCCTTTGCAGGTGTGCCTGAAGAATGCCGCAAAGACCGACTTGTTGATCGGCCTGTATATTGATGAGTCATACAATGAGGCTCTTGAGCAGATAAATCGTCTCAAAATGCTTTATCCCGATCGCGAAATCAACTCCGTCGACATCTATGGGAATTTCTCTCGTGGATTGGCGCTGGACTTGACTGCCCGATCAAATTACGCCTCCACGGAGGACATTCTCTTCTTCATCGATGTGGACATTGTCTTCACCGCCGAGACGTTGGATCGCGTGCGGAGCAACACGATGCAACGAGAGCAAATCTACTTGCCAATAGTTTTCAGTGAATACGGACATGGGGACAAGACGGAGGGACGTGAGGGTGTAAAAATTGGGAATGACAGTGGGTATTTCCGGGAGTTTGGCTACGGCGTGTGTGCCATCTACAAGTCTGACCTCCTCACGGTGGACGGCTTCGTGACGGATATCAAGGGTTGGGGTCTGGAGGATGTGAAGTTCCTCGATCGTATTATTGCATCGAATCACGGACGGGGATCCGTGCTGAATAAGATTGGGCGTGAATTGAGGGTGTTTCGCTCAACGGACACATCTCTCATTCACATTTTCCA
Source organism: Phlebotomus perniciosus (assembly GCA_918844115.2). NCBI lineage: Eukaryota > Metazoa > Arthropoda > Insecta > Diptera > Psychodidae > Phlebotomus > Phlebotomus perniciosus. Next base: position 28,866 of record CAKKOB020000734.1, on the reverse strand, counting down.
CACAATCCATTGTGATAAACTTCTAGACGAGTCCCAGTACAAGATGTGCATCGGGACCAAAGCCAATACAATAGGTAGTTATAAATTTATTGAATCACTAGTATTAAATATGAATAATTCCTTCGTGGCCACGAGGCGGCAGCTTCTGCCCTGAGAAAAAATTGGGTGCAACTGAGAATTTTTTGTGAATCAAAGAGATTTCTATGTCGTGCAGCAACTCAGAGGGACTGTCTAAGTCTCTCACATACCAAAAAAAAAACTGAGAAAGGAGAAAGTGTAAGAACTTAGTTATTTAGTGGTGAAAATCGGGAAAGAGGCAAGTCAGAAGCCCTTGAATGGATTTTGTCGGTTTATTTTCCCTATAAGTTATGTTTTAAACTGATCTCTAGAGACATTTTTTTTTATTTGAAAGAAAATTAAGATGCAAATTGTATTGTCAGTCTTGTTATTTTACAGTGCCTTGTTAATTTTTACCTATATTTTAGAAGAAAAAAAATACTTTAAGGCCATATTTTTTATATATTAGGATTCCTGTAATAAAAGTGCCCTATACATTAAGAGAAAATATGAAACACTCTTGAATGAGGAATGTACGCACCAGGGATTCCACTACAACAGCCTCAAGTTCCGTTGAAATGGGAGGGGAAGGTTTCTTATTGCATTGTCACGGAAGAAATGGGACGTCTTACAATTACACAGAAACATTCCAGAGCAAATGTCTCGTTGATGAACAAAATGGAAAAGGATTCTTCAAGCTCAAATAAAAATCCGTCGAAGAGAGTTAAAAACAATTTCCCAAATTCCTTATTAAAACGTTATAAGAAAAAGAAAACCCTTTTAGAGAAAGTTCAACCCGAAGAAAAAGAGTTGCATCTTTGATCAGCGTGAAATGAACCCTTGCATCGCATTTTGCCGTCATCCCCTTGCCGGACCGTCCGAGAGAGATGAGCTGACCAGATGTCCGAAGGGAGATGAAAACCCGTATCTGGACCAAATCTTGACCATCCGTGAAGTACAACAAAAAAACAAGTTTCTTTGACCGAGACGGTGATATCGTGAGAGTAACGAAATGTGTCGGTTATTTAAATTTTAAAGAATTCCTGTTTGAATTATTGGTCCAAAAAAGAGGACTGGTCCGTTTCGGGATGATGATTCTGCAGAGAGATGAAGCAACTGGTTGTCAAGGGAGAAATAATCTTTATTGGAGGAAGTCACATCGCAAAATATTATACTTAATCTTTCACTTTGCAAAAATTTTACAGCGAAATTTATTCATTTGAAGTTGGAAACTCAAAGACTTCCGGAAAATATAAGAGAAACTGCTTTTTGGAATATTAAATTCGAGTTCAGCGGTTTTAGGGGTTTTAGTTTAGTGTAATTGGTGAAGAACTTTTTACTCGTGTTCGCGAAATATTTTCCGCGGTTTCGCGAACAACTACATAATTGCCCCAGATTGCAGTTTGTAAACTTTAAAAAACAAATTAATACCTACATACTTAAAGTATAATTATCTTTATTACCTAGGTATTTAAAACGAGTGGCAATCCTAGATTGCGGACGTGGAATTCTTACAGATCACGCCAACTCGGATACAGTTAATATAAAGTAGAGACTTAAATTTTTGATGTTGACTTCAGAGCCACTAGCGGTGGTCTGACGAACTTCCGATGTTATAAGAAATTGTAGCATTTTGCGAGACCTTTCCAACCAGAACTCAATGATCGAAATCGAGCCCATACAACGGGAGATATAAACAAAATACAATTTCTTGCTAAACCAATTGAATCGGTATATGTAGAGACTTGTGTGATACCTTGTTGGAAAGCACTCGTCCTAGGATATAACATATTAAAATTTCAAGAAAATCTATAACAAATCTTCGGAGATATCTTAAAAAGAATATTTTGAGACTTTTCAAAATGGCGGACGGTGGGGTGGGGGAGGTCGACTATAGCGCCATCTTGTAATTTACCCCCACTTATGTACCTTTGCCGAAAACCGCAAGTCTCTATCTATAACGGTTCTCTTGCTATAACTCGCTATAACAAAAACCGGTTTTTGGCCTCCCACTTTTTCCTGATCATTGAGACCCAAAACACCCCCTATGGCTATCTGAGACCGGTCTGACAACTTTGGAATTTTGTGACGATCACAATAGTGGAATCTGTAAGAATTCCAGTAAAAACATCCAGAAACTCCATTGAAATTGGAATTTTAGTTAAACTCGCGGGATAAAAGATTTTAGTTCTTTCGTTCTTTCTAACATTTTCTCAGTGAATCATTTTCACCAAAATTATAAACCGGATTTTCACTTTACATGAAATCAGTTAAAGTCCTTTGCAGAACGAATATGAATTGTTATGCTCGATTCAAGGCAACATCTCTCTGAGATGAGGGACCAGAAAACTCTTTAAACACCCCGATGACCTTTGCGTCTCGAGGTTGAGATTTTGTGAGTCGGAGCCTCTGGACCAGACTTGTGTGTCCTTTTAAAACTTGTCCAACAACTGACGCACATTTCTTGCCCTTCAACAGACACTTTCCTCTCCTGGACCCCAAAAAGAAGAGACATCCTTTCCTCCGCGGGATCCCTATATTTGGCCTCATGCCCGCATTTGCCGTTCGGGCGGGAAAAGTCGATGAGGTGTTGTTGGACTGGGGGGGAATGTTTTGCAAATTGAAAGTGATAATGTGAGTTGAAAATGTCCTTTTAATTGCCGAAGCCTGGGGATTTGTGCGTCGCATGGCAGAGATTCACCCAATTTCATGCGGAGAGATATACCACCAATTACACACATTCTGTGGCATCATTGCCAATCCACTGCCCCTATTCTCGCGTATATATCCTTTAAAGATGTGCCATAACACACACACATGCGTACGGGAGGGAAAAGTGAATGAAAACGCGCGAGGACATTCGGAATGGTGAGTTGCCCTTTAAGGAAAGACACATCACCACGTGTCTTGTCATGCTGAGCGTCCTCTCATACGCTCCTTCGGCAGCCGAAGTAGGGAGGAACTTTGCCTTGGAAATGGCTATATTGTGTGTAAACATTCGACATTCGGGAGGGTGACTCAGGCGTCCGAGGGGGAAGCGCCTGAGACCTTCCCCATGCGCATATTCCACAGTCTCTCTTGTCTATGTATGTTCCCGAATGCATTTCACCGCCCTTCCCTTTCTTTTCCCTTGGCCCCGTTGCGTGGACTTTTTCGCCAAATTTACAATCACATCCAATTCAGTTGGTGGCTGACAATTGCGGTGAAGAGTTGATACTCGAGTCTCTTACCTGTCCGTGTGGGATGCACAGTGTGTGGTGACATTTTGACCATGATGACCAAATGGCTGAGAAGTCACAATCCCTCAGTTCCAGACATCACGCTCTTCATTGGCGCTGAGGCGCGAGATTGTGCTGAAAGTGCTGAAGATCCGGCAAAGATGGTGCCAACGGACAAATCAACAAGTCAAGAGAATGCAAATACTATTGAGTCCACAGTGGAGGCTCCAGGAGGTGTGGAGAGTCGTGGTGAGCGGAAGAGGAGCCACGAGGAGTGCGAAGAACATGAAGCCAATAACAATTGCAGTGATGGTTGTTCTGCTGAAAAGAAAGTTAAATATGATACGCACAAGGATAAAATGATTGAGGTGATCAAATTTTTAATAAAATTAAAGAATAACTGGGTGTTTTTGGATTTTTTTTATCAAAATGTTAGAAAATTTCGGAATAATTGATAAATTTTAGATTTAATTGTGATAAAATTCAATTTTGCGGATATTTAGTCGAGTAACTTTTACCATAGAATTGATTTGATCAACAAGTTCTCGGATTTTCTTATAATACTCATTCTATTCATTTAATTTTTGTGGAAGCTTACAAAGCTTTCAAAAAGACTGATTTTTAAATATCTTTTTTAAAAAAAATTATTTTAGAACGCCTTTTTCAAAAGGATAATTTATTAATATCCTTAATATCTTACGAAGTGAAGCTTTTGATAAATCGTTGAAATCCTTCTTTTTAAACCTTGAAAATCCCTTCAAATTTCCAACAGTCTTACCAGCCCTGGGTCCTCAAGACGTACGGCGACTTGGCCAAAACAAAGACAATCACTCTACGCAAGCAAGCGAGAATAATAAAGGCTCTAAGTGGTCAGGAGACCAACAATCCGGACAGCTCCAAATTTAGGTTTTGGGTAAAGGCAAAAGGTAATTTACAATATGAAAAAGAGAAAAAAAAATCCTTTCCATCCTGACCCGACAATCACGATGTCTAATCGATTTTAGGTTTCACAACTGAGCGCCCAGTCGACTTCAAAGGAGATCTCAACTTGAATAAGGACCTGGTGGAGAAGCCGAACAGGCACTGCCTGCTCTACGTCCCAAATTTCACAAAGGTTCGCCACATTAATTTTCAAATGCCGTATACGCCTATGATATGAAAAACATTTCTCTCAACACATCCCAGAGCCTTTTCCTCTATTTCCAATTTAATCTTTCCTCCACTCCTCCTTGGGCCTTCATCAAAAAAGTTTTTCCCGCACCACCAAGCAAACCTCCTCGCTGTCCCATTGCCGACTTTGGGAAGGGCATGTCATCAGTGAATTTTTGATACACAATTACTCTACAATAAGATTAAATTGAATTTTTACATAGATTTTCAGTTTTGATGAAAAATTTTTGAGTTTAAAAGAGAAATACCAAAGTTTTTCTTCCCAAAATTTAAACTTATAAGCAAATTCCTCTGCCTAATATGAATGAGGCTTAAAAATTTTATATTATCCCATCTATTAAGTACCTCGTAATCACTGAATTTTAATCTTTTATTATGACCTATTCATCAAATTTGATAACATACAAGTTTTCCTCAGATTGAGAGCCCCTTCCGATTTTCCCTCTTTTCACAATACAATCTCACCAACACAGAATCACACGGTGGACCGTCCTGAAAACCTGGCATTTGTATATGCTTTTAAAGGGCCCTGGTGGTAAATGGACGGATCCGGAGTGAAGCATGTACTCCTGCTCATCGTTGGCTCTATGTTCCACCGAAAACATACACAGACAATCGGTCCCCTTCATATCAACTTCTGGGCTATGTAACAAAAATACCATCAGGGCTGGATTAAACTTTAATTCCAATACGATTCCCTCTGCTTTCACCCCCCCACCAACCGAAGGGGCGCCCACAGAGAGTCCGATCCGCAACCCCCCGAAAATCTCCCAACTGCCCCGGAGATTCAACGGGAAAGTTTTTCTTCATAAAAATCCATTTTCGGGAATATATCAAAGACCAAAACGGGACCAGGAGAGTGTGATGTAATTTCATTTTCTATATCCATGAGGAGAGAATTAAATTCCGAGTGATTCCTTGTGACGCCTAACGTCCCACACACACACTAGCACACAATTCACAATCAAATCCATTAAAAGTGGGAGCGTTTCGAGAGGGATACACTTGCATGTCGCATGGTTAGGGGCAGAGAGAGAGAATAAAATTAGGGTGCCTCAGCCATGGAGGCACAGTTGGAAATTCAATTAGAAATAATTATTAAAAATACACTTAATTGGATATACATTTTCGTGGTGTCATTCCTTGTAATTTAACAAATTTTGTCGTGAAAATTAAGCAGAGCAGAGCATCAAATTGGAGTCAAATAGGAATATTTATGCCCAGCTGTTTTTATTCTGCTGTAAAATCAGCCCAAATGTATGCAATTTGGACTATTTAAAACACTGAGAAGAATATTTCACATGTTCTACAAATATATATGTTATATTCTGTGAGTTATTCTGGAGAGAAAAGCAAGATTTTACGCCTAAATAACTTGCATGTCGGAGCTGATTAAGCCGGCTTTTCAACTAAATGATTTCATTGGACATACCAAATGTTATTTCACTGGATATTTTGAATATCAATGGGTTTCATGTGTAACTCAAGGCAGGATATATTGGTTAAAAGTGGTGTATATTTGAATGGAAATACGAGAGGGTATTTGGAATTGAAACTAATTGAAAAGGAACTGATTTTGAATTTAATGAAAAAGTTTTTAAATAATTTTTCTTTAAAGATTGTTTAGAATATTTATATATCTCTTAATTTAAACATACTTATAGTAAATTGAATTTCATTTTTTTAAAAACTTCTGGGTTATTTGGCCTGACTTAGCAATTTACTTGGAATTTTTAAATTGAAATAGTAAATTATAAAAAAAAAATCTTTAGAGTTTCTTAAAAAGAAAACAGCTTGAATTTTGAAAAATTTGTTGACCTAATGTAATTCCAAAAAACTTTAAAGCTTAGAAGAAAGAAACAATTTGAGAGCTTTCAGAGAAATTTCAGAGCTTTTGAGGAATCCTTTTGGATTTTTTTTTTAAATTTTCACACAAAATGTAAGTGCATGAAAATGGTTTAGTTAGGTACACTATTTTGACCAAAATATCTCACCCTTGCTCTGTGCTGCTTTGTGTAACCCATTTATAGAAATAAAAGGAGTTCAAAATATTATTTAGCTGCAAAATATTATTGCAAAACAGTTTTGATTTTACTCTTTGAATTTTGAAAATATCAAACACTTTAAAAATCTGATTCATTCCACTGAACTTCAACTATAATTATATTATTAAAACTATTTTTCTTTTTTCTTCTTACATTATATATTTTCCACATCAATGAACTAATTTTTTTCTTCAACAACTTTCCCATTAATTAGGAAACTCCGCAGTTGTATCGACGTGTGGCTATTGTTGAGCTGTTCTTTGACATTATCTTTGGGGTTCACGTTGGCCTGGGAGGCCGTTCTGGTCGTCATGCTGGACAGAAGAGGACATATAGGACTGTGAGTGGGCAATGTTTTATTCTCTATATGCCTACCACTGAATAAACCAATTTACCAATACTCTTTCCGCCCAGATCACGGAATCGTATGCATTTCTACCCCGCGAGGCCGTCACAAAGTTCCTCTCTGGTTGTGTTGTGTGCAAAAAGCTGCCAACACCCTACTCCCCGCTGCGCCTGGATGACACCGAGAGTCCCAGCGAATGTGATAGTCCACACCAATCAGCGACAAATTCGTCCGGCAATCGATTATTAATTAACAATCAGCCAGAGATGCGAGAGAATCGCGATGTGGCTGAAAGTGAAACGGATGCACGGCCCGAGCAGAAATCAACCGTTTCGTCAAGTGCAGTTCAACAGCCTATTGATTGGGAGGAGAGAATTTCGGTGGAGCTCAATAGAGGCAAAGCGGATCAACAGGAGAAAAACCACACGGTTCCGGACAAAGACACTCCACTGGCAATTCCCGCCAGCACAGCCAATGGCATGATCAATATGGAAAGCTTCAGCATCACCAGTAGTCAACTGTATGAGTACTTTCATCTCCTGAAAGCATTCTACGACAACTCCAACCGACCGAAAACACCCACAAATGCAGCCAGAACGGACCATTTCGACAAATTCCCAGTTAGCGAGAAAAAATCCCAATGCATTGTGATAAATCCACCAACACTGCCCACTAATGAAAAGAACATGGGGGAGATGAGAGCCCCGTGTAAAACCTCACCGCCAAAGAAGCGCTACAGCAGCTACAGTCAAGCCAAGGCAAAAGAGGAGGATGATAAATTGCCACAGTTGACAAACTTTGCCTCTTCGCCGAGAATTTCCACGGCCAATGTCATGGCAACTCTACGATCAAATGATCCCATCACGTCCACCTACTTGAAGCTGACCAGGAGCATGGGACTCAGTGACGAAGACGCCCTCAGGATTGATGACCTGGTATGTACAATTGCTTTTAAAGAATGGCACTTTTCTCAATTGAAAATGATTTTTCAAGAACGTTAAAGAGTTGGGAGAGAAGGAATTTCTTATCCTAATAAGGGTTAAATGAAAATAAAAGGATATTGCTAGAATATGCGGATATCCATGGGTCAAATGTAACTGATAAGATTCTAAGTTTAATAATATGATGACAATACTTTTCATGAAGCGACTTGGTCTGTGTAATTATGAGCTTTCGAGGTCTCCATTATCATTAGGTCGTTCTGTAAGTCCTGTCATATTGGCAGATTCTTATAAGAATTTGGAAACACTTTTAAGGCCTTAATTTAAATATATATTTTTAGTATAAAACTGGGTTAAAAGTTTAGAACCTCGTTTAGAACCTGGTTTTGATTATCAAAGAATTGATTATAGGAGCATAAGACCTGACCCTATAACAAAATTCCAAATAAGATCATGAAAGTAAATGTTATTACGATTTCAATGAGTTATTAAAATTCTGATAAGAGATTGCCAATGTGACAGAACTTACTGAACGACTCAATATTTATTTTTTAATTGATGTTATTGGTAAGAGAGAATAACCAACTCTATGCCCTCGCTAAATGAATATTATATCTTTTTTTTAACTAATCGTGTCGAGTTTAGCTCGTTCGTTCGTTCGGTTCGTTCGACCGCGGACGGACGAGTTTCTTTCTCGTATTGGAAGAATTTAGGCAGTTTCTTTAATTAAGAAACCGTTCAGGATAACTACCCACTTAGTGGAGATGTTTCTTACACTCTCCTTTTTTAATGGTTATTAATGTTTCGTTAGTGAGATTGAGTAACCACAGCTCAATGCTCAAAATGGATGCTGTTTATTATAAGCAACATTTTAGGAATAACTTCTCTACTGAAGTTTAAGACTATCAGGTGAACAGCACTGCAACAGCAATTTAAACTTTGTACAATTGAGTGGCTTTTTGATTTTTTTCCCAAATGTTGAGTTCAATTCACCCGGCGAGAGATTTGAACTCACGAGACTTGTGGTGGTAGACAAGAAAGCTAACCACTGCACCACGGCTCAGCTAACTATACCATCAGATTGGTAAAGGCCAATCAGTGCAGTGCATGGTTTAAAATTTTCTCATACCCGTTACTAAAGGGATTAACCTTTCTAGACTCTCCGACTCTATACTAAGACCAGGCAAGCAATTTTTAGTTTAGGCTTTTAAACTGACTAAACTTTTCAATTAAAAGAATCCTAGATGTAATTATATCCTTAAATAATATCTTAATAATAATCCCCGATGTTTCTCTAATAACATGGTTACAATTAACATAAAAAATTAAAAGGTTTTACAAGGTTTTTTTTACCCTCTAATATTTTTCCCAAGTTGCTAAAATATATTCTAGATTTTTTTTAGGTTTTTAAACTCCCTCTTAGAATATTTTCACAAAAAATAAAATTGCAAAGCTCTACGGATTTAATTATTTAAAATTAAACCTCCATCGAACCACAGAATTGAGGCATTATACTCTACCCAAAAAAGATGATTCAAAAGGAACATTCATCACATGTTCATCACCCTTCATCAACCCGACCCACACCATCCTAATTGCATATGAGGAGTGAACAATATGGAAAAGGGGTAGATTCTCGAATGAAACCTTTTTATGTCTATGCGGTTGTAATTTCCTCCTGAAGTTTTCATACTTTTGGACTGGGTGAAAGAGGCCAGACTCTCCTCTTTGTTTTCGGACCCATGAAAGAATCTCAAGTTGACGCACCCTCAATGCTAGATTTATTTGCAATAGATTAGCCTTATGAATATAGTGTGGCTGTAATTACTAATTCTCCCTACACAGTCACTTTTAAGGACTTTATTTAACTATATTACACCCAGAATATATGGTGTAGCAATTAAATAATCACACCATTGATGAATATTTAAATAATCCTCGACAACATTTTATTATCAAAGTGAGGAGGCAGTGTTTAGGCGAATAGAGAGAAGATGTAGCAAAATCATAAAATATATCTTCACACCTGTTGCATTCTTGTGTACATAGTCTACATAAATATATAGGGTATAATTTGAATACAATTCACTTGTGTGTACACATATACCAGCACTCGGACATGCGAAGTAAATCATATCATGTGGCGCTTAGATATTTTCACTATCATGTGATCCCTCAGCGATAAGAGAATGAGGTGGATGAGATGTGATATAGGGTAGCAATGGTGAATGATTGAGAAGTGAGACAATCGGTAGATTTTGCATTTGTCTGATTTTCTACCGAGAGAAAAATATCATTTTCCCCGAGACTTTTGCCATAAAGATGGGTGAAGTTTGCTGGGAAGGTGGGGGAGGAAAGGGGGGGTTCTGGGTTCTGGATAGATAGAAGTATTTGTTTCTATGCTATGGGCTATATATGTGTCTGCTTCTCTGAAAATGTCATCCCACTCCATTGTCCCATCTCTGGGATGTCTTGTGAGGGGCTGCCTCTCGGTCCTATAGCACAAGGAGAGAGACTCCTATTCAGTGTACCTCGTCCCCCAGACACTCCACCCCCCAGCCCCTCGCCCTTTTCCCATTTTGCCATCCCCTGATGTGTTTCTCGACCCACACCCACTTGTGATTCCACCCATTCTAGCATAGAGCACCCAAACACTATATAGACAGCGCAGACCGAGTATAGAGAGTCGGTATAGCTTGGAAAACGTGGTCGAGATGGGTATGGGGTAAAAGGAACTGTCCGATTGACGAGGGTCTGTGTGTGCTTCAGCCCAGGCTTGAGCACCCCAAAACACTTTTATCCCTTTTGCACAGAGCCACACATTCACACAAATAATTTTGATGGGCAAACCGAGGGTGGGTCTCAGGCACAAGGAAAGTTTTTATGATTCATTCTCGCATATAGCAAATCTCACATGAAGATATCACATCCCAAATAATTTTTATCTTCCATCCCACCTTCAGCGTCAACATCTGAAGAGCAGTCAAATTGTGCCATTGGCAAAATGGTGAAGAAATTAAAAGTAGCACGAAAACAATAAGAGAGAGAGTATAGAGTAGAGAGGAAGATTCTTTGAGTTTTGGAATCTTCTATATGCCACATACAATTTTGATATACCATCACCTTCTACTTCTGGCACAATCCCACTGCTGTGGCAATCTTATACAATTCCTTGATATTTCTTCTCCCGAGAACCGCTCCTTTTCCGCCACCACAGCCAACTCTCACTATCACCCACACCGAATTCCCTTCAGCTCCGCACTATATCTGTACTACAAGTTGTATACTTTATGCGGGGTTCCTGGCAACTTAGTACTCCACCTCTCAGGCCTCTCGCTTCTTCTTCTTCGTCATGTTCTCCTTTCAGAGATATATCGAATACGGGGTGATTCGAAAGACTTTTGATGATCCTTTGTGTAAATGAACATTTAAAGAGCATAAAATTAATGTAACGCGTATTTAGTTAAGCGTTATCTGAACGGTTAAATAAGTAAGACAAGAATACTTCTTTTTTATCGCAACAAACCCCAGATGGACTTTAAGTCCATATTTTATTTTATTAATTCGACGGCCCCATACTGAACTATGCTAACTCTTAAGAAAACCATTATAGTTAGCATAGTTCAGTTTGGAGCCGTCGAATTATTAGCAATTCATTATTCTTTATTCGACAACTATTCTATTCTATTCTTAATTCTTGGAGCCAAGGTAACAACTTTGAGTGCCTTCTATGCATTTGGCACATATCTTATTTATATTTTATTGCCCTAACACTCTTAAAACGCACCCACGACTACACGTAAAGGCCGTAAAGGCGATACTACAATCCACCTATTTTGAAAACTAGTCCGACATTGCCCTCTTACCCCTTAAGGAAGTCATATTTGAAATTATGTTAGGTATTTCATTATTTTGACTTTTTTTTGGAAAAACACGTCTCGCTGTTTGTCCGTATGTCCCTAAACTTTCTCCTAAGCCTTCGTACTTAATTCACCGGAATGGTCTTAAAATTACCAATTAGTATAATCTATCTAAAACAGTTATAAAATAATTTTAAAAATTACCTTTTTTTTTGAACAGTTTTTTATCTTCTAACTGGTTATAAGTAACTGGTTTAATTTCAATATCAGACAATTAATCCTCTTCTCTCATTACAAGGTTTAACTTCTAAAATTTACCCCTTTGAAACCAAAGTTCAATATAACCACCAACATTAAAATAAAAAAGCATTTTCTTCTTTGTCTAAAAAAAAATCTAAAACTTCATGAAGAATGTCTGTGGTATCACCCTGTTGGAAATGTTCCTACCGAAACGCTGAGGGCGAGTCTCTGCCACGTTGTGAAGACAGTATAGAATTTTGTTATGGGTGCAGAGGGTGAGTGAGGGTGGCGGTGGCAAAAGTAGGGACGACGTATGGGGGTGGTGGCAAGGAGTTTGGGTTTAGCCCGAGAAGTGGGAGACTTGTGTGGAAGCTCTTATATTGTATATAGGGACAGGCACTGAAACCTCACCTCATCCCCCCCGCCGGAGTCGGATCCCTCTTTCTCATCTATGTTCTCGCTCTGGCTGTGTTCTCTTCGGTGCTGTGTGGGTGGAGGCGAAAATACAGCGCCATCATGGGGACGGATAGATAGATGGAATGGAACAATTAGATGGGGGATGGGAAAATATGAAGATGGCGGGCGGGGCGGGGGGGGAGGCAAGGGAAACCGGGGCGGGTAGATCCAAAAGGAAGCGCTGTGTATACATATAACCAACAATTTCTCCGTATAGCACCATCCCAAACCCATCTCCCATCTCACACTGTGTGACGGTGGTATTTCTGGCCCTATATCTGCCACCCCCTTTCCCTTGGCATCTCACACTCTTCATCTTAATTTCACCAAACCCACCCACACACAATTCCCGTTTCGCTTCTGAGCATCGTCGCTTCTACATATATGTATCACTGGTGCTATATCTGAAATGTTGGATAGAGTCTTTTGGATGGGTGCACCATCACTAAAATGAGAGGATGTACTCGAAGCGAGGGGATACCTCCAAGTGCTGCAGAAGCTTCCATTTTTCTCCACAGTCAGGATTATGGGTTTTCACGAGAGAAGGCAAAAAACAGCATATCTCTAACCAGCTTCTGAATAAAAAAAACAACACCTATCATTACAGTAATGAAAGGAGGACCCACTCCAGCCGTATGGGTTAAGTGGCTTGAAATATAATTGAAAGTATACACAACAGTAATTATTCTTTACATTATGTTTATCAATAACAGAGATATATAGATAAAATGAAACACTTAGGATCTTGTGGAAGATTTTTATATATATTTTTCAAGCCTTCCAAATATCACTGAAACATTTCGTCATACTAATGAAAATTTATGTATATGAACGAACGAACATAATGAAAATTCTAAAGACATTTATTTTGGGGTTCAAACTCAACCAGAACTGGTAAAATATATAACAAAGAGATGACGAACCTGTGACATTTTCAATCTTATAATATTCTAACTTGGGGTTTAGGTTCCATGTCGGAGGACATACCAGAAATATATCCTAATAGGTTTCATATAATACGAACAGTTCCATTGCCATAAAAATTAGGACAAATCTTATTCTAATGCCACCAACAATCGGAAGTATGCAAGAGATATTTTGTATTTTGTTTAAGAAATTTAAAGGGAGTTATTCGACGATCTTCACCTTTTTCACTAGTTTTTTCAGTTTTCTCTAGTTTTTCCGTGAAATCTATTTCATATTCGGAAACTAAACTCAGAAATTTTCAAATTATACTATGAAATTCTGGAGAAAAAGTAAGGAGTTATTACTTTGAAAAAGAAATGCCAAGTTTAGACTTGGCGGAGTACCACGACACTTTGCGATTAGGAAAGAGGCAGTTAGTGGGATGATAAAGTCTGTTGCTTTCTTGCTGAACGGGTTTGATGATATTTTATAACAACTTTTGAAAAACTTTTTTAGAACTAGTCCAACAGTGGTCTGAAAGTAATAGAAATCCAAAGATCTTTCAAATGAATACCCACATAATAGAAATAAGACTAGAGAACAACTTCCAGTTTAAATCTGGTTTAAACCCGGTTTAAGTTTAAACCGGCTGAAACCGGTTTAAGTTTAAACCGTCTGAAACCGGTTTAATATTGTTGGAAATTCAAAGACCTTCCAATAAATACCCACATGATGGGATTGAGACTCAAGAACAACTTATACAAAAACAACTTCTACAAAACATATGTGAAAATGAAGAAAATCGTTAGAGCCGTTTTCGAGATATACAAAAAAACATGTTTCTATAGGGGATAGGGGGTCTTTTTAGAAAAATGAAAGGCCTGGTCCTAATCCCAGGGTCAACTTTAGGGGTGTCCCCTGAAGACCCGAAGCCTCTATCTGTAACCGTTTGGCCTCCAGGTCAATAACAGACGGAGAACCGGATAATCGGATAAACATTTTGATTGCAGTATTGCCATTTTTGTGTCGTGGAAATAAAAAAAAAACTATACCTTTTTTAAAGAATAATGGGTTTATATAAATTTATAGAATTAATCAGGATCTTAAAACAACCTTGGTGAAATACTTCGTAATCAATGAAAATTTACACCCTAACAACAAGATACGCTTAACTCCATGACGATCCCTGTAACCGTCAGTGATGATCCTATACGAAGCACCCTTTTTGGGTTACTTGAGAAGGTTGCGTTTGACGCCTGTTCAGAGACGAGTGAATTTTCTTCCGAAAATGTAAAAAGACCGGGATGAGTTATAGGGAGGGGAGCGGGGGTGTTTAATATGCTGCGAACTGGCAATGTATCTCTATACTGTGGCGGAGGATGAATGTATACACGTTGAATGTTGAAAACGGCGGCATAGCGGAGCACAGAAGCAGACGCTTCTTTGCGAAGGGAAGTGAAACACCAGGGTAAGGCATTGGGTGTGGGCGAGCGAGCAAGTATTGGGTGTTTGGGGTGGGCAAGTAGATTACCTCCGCAGAGTATGGAGAAGTTTACCATCATCAGAATATTTTCCCTTGCAACTCAACATCAAGCACGGAGAGACGCCGATATATCGACCAAGTTCTGGGTACTCGTCTGGCAATGCCGCTCCTTCATTCCTCCTCAAACCCAGGCCACCCATACCCCCGAGCATGTCGCCCCCCGAGCGACCCCCGCACACCCTTGAGCGCAGTGTGGGTGAATTGGGTAGTCGGATATGGATATATAGAATGTGGCTGATATTTGTATGGGGAAGAAATATTGTATGTGTGTATCATATAGTTATTTTTGATCCATCCACACACCAGTAAATAACGCTGAGACATTGCAAGGGCGGAAACCCACAGTCAAAGTCGACTCCGAAAACCAACCCAACAGTCCTCTTCTCCCCCGACTCTCCCCCCATACACCGCCCAGGGACCCTGGGACGGATGAAACAGAGGAGCGAAAGAAGAAAGTAGAATCATCCTTCTTACAACCCCCCAAAAACGATAAATTCGCCAGCCATCTTGGAAGACGAAATAGAAAAATTATTGAGAAAAAATATATTTCTCCCTCTGTCGCATCCAGGGTGATGTGGCATCCAAACGACGGAGACGTTATGATTAATTTGTACATGGCACAACATCTCTCCCCTGTCCTCAATAGTGTGGGGATAAGTAGCATGAAATTTCCCTCCATCTCTTAGTACATAACCACTCAATATAGCACACAAATCCTTAACTAAGCATTTTAACACACTCCATTGAGAAGCACATTTGAATAAAACTGATTTATCTTTTTCGCATTTATCCCTTACCTCTTAAGAACCTGTTGCATGTTCCATTTCATCGTTTATGTATAGAAAACACTGATATGTAAGTACTCGAGTATACTGAAGTGGTTCGCTAAGACGAAATTGTTTTCCCTTTTAATCAAATTCAGCTCAGTGGAACCGCTTCCCGCGTATTTTCATTCACGAAAGTATGTCAAAAGACATCGAGGCCAAAATCAAACACCACTGACTAATTCCATTTATGCTTGATGACCAATTTGTTGAGCTACTTACATAGATAACCTATCAGAATCTCTGTGGTAGAATATCCTACCATGGACCGTATAAGAGAGAGAGTAAGGAAAAAAAGTCCGTAAAATATGTTTAACTGAATGGTGTACCCGAGTGGTGGCTGAGGCCAAGGGTGGGTTAGCATCGATCTGAGAGCTGAGATGTCTAAATGTGTATGCCGAGGGTGTTTGGGGTGATAAAGGGGGGTCGAAGGGAGCATTTTGAGGAAAGCACAGGGGGTGTGCTTTGTTACTTTACTGGGAGGCATCAAAAGCAAGAGCGGCAGGCGGGCCGGGTATTCGCTGTGTCTCTAGCAAAGTGAGAGGTATAACTTATATTCGATGATAGTATACAAGCGAGAGTTTAGTATATACACATAGATTCAGGCATCCCAACACCACAAAGTACAAAGCCTCTCTTCTTGGTCCGCACACCGAGTGGTGGCTGGATGAAAAACAGAAAAGGGTGGAAAACGGGCAAGAAATGAGGGTAACGCACCCACCCACACCCATCTTTCCTCTTTCGTATCATCACCGGGGGTAATATGAACGGGTGGGCCTTCTTTTTTTCGGAGTCTAACAGCATTTCATTTCAAGAGAAAAGAGAATGGACATCTCGTAGCT
Source organism: Phlebotomus perniciosus (assembly GCA_918844115.2). NCBI lineage: Eukaryota > Metazoa > Arthropoda > Insecta > Diptera > Psychodidae > Phlebotomus > Phlebotomus perniciosus. The sequence continues at coordinate 12,418 of CAKKOB020000734.1, read as the reverse complement.
TCTCAAACTTTAGGGCCATTTCTTAAATTACCGTTAAAGATAGACCAAAATAGCTAAAAATGTGGGAGTAAGAATTTCGTTATTTCTTCATGAAGCTCAATACCTTTAAGATCGTAAAACCATTATACAAAACCTTTAGCTTTAACGTATTAACTTCTTATATATTTTTACGGGTCTGTTTCCAACAGATAGATATGATTAAAAAAAGTTTAAGTTTAGGTCTCTCGATTTTGTAACATTTTGGAGAATATTTTGGTTTTGAGTAACTCTTAATAATCCTAATCAATGTAGGTAGCACTATAGTTATAAAACTGGAAATGAAAAGATTTTTCAAGATAGAAGAAAATCGGTTTTGGCCATTTTCGAGTTTTTCGTAAATTTTAATGCAAAATTTAAATCCGTAAACTCATCAATAAAAAAATCATCAAAATTCTTAAATCCTTAGTGCAAAATATCCCGATTAATAAAATTAGCTGTGATTTTTGGATCTTTTCTTTCTTTAAAGATAATTTATTAATCTTTTAAGAAAATCTTTTAATTTATCTCCCACTCCTAAGAGTCCTTTGATATTCGACAAAAGTTGAAATTTCTTTCCACAAATACTCAATAGTTTGTCACGCTTTGGAGGACAATGGAATTGTCCATTATATAGCAATATGTGGTTTCTGTGAAAAGTCAGGACTTCGCGGCCAATTTTGTTTCTTCATCGGAGATAAGTCTCTTTTGCTCAAGATTACTAGCACTATATTTGAGAGATGTGCATAGTATGTTTAATGCAATTCTTGTTACTTGTGTGCAACTATAAAACCAGCAAAAGTTACACTTTGTATAAAATTCACAAGAATCCCAAGTCGTTCTTTCCTCACAAAATTGATAAAGTTTGAGAATGTCTCATGCCTTTGGAGACTGAGGGGATCTTACTGGTGTCTATACATATAAACAAGTATAGATATAGACTATGTAGGATACCATATCCTCAATAGATTTATGTGCACCCCTCGTAAGGGCCCCTCCTTTGACACGAAGGGGATGTAAGAATTCCTCACAAACGAGTTTCATTTTACCCACCAACACCCGTATAGGGTTCCAATATGACTCTTACGAAATACCATGTTATGGTAAAACCTCACAAAGAATACATATATGTGGTATTAATTTCCCAGGAGAGTGGGTATACAAGAGTGGGTGGCCTGAAATGGGGATCAACTATAGTGGTGCGATTTGACTAAAGTCTCCACTTTTTGCATTCAGCGGGGCTACAATTATGGGGTTGTGTGTAGAAGAAGAAAAAAAAATAGAGAGAAAATTTTTATTTCCACCCTATAACACATATTATATCATGCGGTTACCATGAAGAAACTATATATACCGGAATGAATATACTTGTGTATTGTACAAGAGCGGTCTCACCAGTGGGCTAGAGGGTTGAATGCGCGGTATGGGGTGCTGAGCATAAGACTTCGTGGGGTGCCTAAAAACGACCTCATACCCTCGGGGCGTCAAGCGCACAGAAAACGACATGGACCAAGGCCCTAACACCCTTTATGGGGGTGTATACTACATTCCAACGAGAGAGAGAGCATTTTCCCCAAAGTGCCTTTCCCTGCGATGAGAATGGAGAGGGTTGATGAGGGATTGGTGAGGGGGCTGGGGTAGGTGGGCGAGCGGGGGAGGTGAACAGGAGAAGAGAAACGCTGCAGAGGAAAAGCAAAAAGAGGGAAAAAAAAGACAAGAAAAATCACCGGCTCCCTTCACCCCCGCCACCACCCTTCTGCTTCGGGGTCTTTTTTTTCTCTCCCTTTTTGATAAGATCCACCCACCACTTCCTACATCACCCTCCCCTGGTTGGCGCCCCCTTTTCGTGCTACGAGGCGTTGGAAGTTATTTGTCTCTCTCCCATGGCAGAGACTATGCCGGTTTTCTTCGCTGCTATGTGCTTATGCTCTGCTTTTTGGGGGTATAAACGCCAAGCACACGTTCCTATTTGGTCAGTCAAAAGCTGATCTCCGAACAAGTAACATCACAAGTGGAAGTGCTCTCGACTATCATACAAGTGTTTGACCAATTGGGCAATTTGGTTTGTCAATTCATCTACATCTCTCGTGGGTTTTTGCTGAGTGATTAAGAGGTTTTTGTGTGTTTCTGGTGAAGATGGCAGCAAAACGTAAAGCCGCTGTATTGCTTCACAAGGTAATAACACAATCCCAATTGTCTTGCATTCTTACACTTTCTCAGGTGCCTAAAATCTCAACTATTCTTTGACGGATTTAATATCTCTCATTTATAATCATTTCTGTTAATTAGTTACAAAAACCCGGGTTTTTTTTGTTCTGGAAAATTAAAGTGAAATATTCGTTGGAAAATATTGTCCTAGAAAATGGACTGACTTTTTTCTCTTGATATAACACACAGTATTTTGAGAATAAATTCACCTCCGCACCTTTTTGTAGCCCACCCTTAACCTCCACCCGCCCCCTCCCCCTCATGCCCAAAGCACACCCCCACAGTTGGTATATTCATAGTGCTCATGGCGCAAAATAGAACAAACCCAATCCACCTACACTAAACCCCAGCCCCTCTTTGACTCAACGTATAGTGTTATAGTTGGAAAACTCACGCCACTCTCCGGTGGTGTTTGAACATAGCAAGAGAGAATGGGGGAGTGGATGGTGGGATAGTCCCGTTCACCCAACACCCATTTCACCACTATCTGTTCCTCTTCCATCATACATAAATACAGGCCTGTATTATACACAGTATAACCACACATTTAGTAAACGCATTCTCTCTAAGCGACGACGAAACGGAACATTATTAGTAGAAACCCCATTTTCGGGATGACGATGGGGCGTTTTGGCTCACGGGTGTGAGAGAATTGAGGGAAGATTTGTGGGTGGCATGGCTTCACTCCACCCACGCATACATATAGCACATCTGTATGTATTGGGTCAGTGCAAAAGTTTTGCTGAAAGCACTAAAAGAGGTTTTTTTTTATTAATACAAGGACTGTGTTGGGTAAGATAAGGGTCTGATGAGCGTTACTTTAAAAGTCTGTTAAAATACTCTTTTACTGATGAAGGTTTTGGTTTAGGTTAACGGATTTATAAATACAGATCCCCTGTATCTACAACTTAAAAAGAAAATAACCATATGTCTAGATGTCCTAAAGGTCACACGGAACGTTTTTTCTTGTGATAAGAATTTTTAACGTTAAAACTTGTACCTTTTAAAACTCACCAAAACTTTTGCAACAACCCAACTATCGGGGAGAATTGAATGTGGAGAAGAGGATACAATGGAGTAGCAAATAACATAAAGTGGTTAGTACACCCATCTCATATGGTGTGTTTATAGTTTCTCAAAAGGGGAAATCTCAAGAACCTCCGGTACATATCTTTCACTTGCAACAACAAAACACTTGCCGAATACCTCTTTTCAGCGTATCGCGAAATCCAATGAAATTTTCTTACAACTCATCATTCTATAAAACAGATCCTTCCGAACCTTCCACGGTCCCCCCAAATTCATTTACACTGTCTAACTTCTTCACTTCCGTTGCTGCAGTGATACCCCATGATCTTAAGTAATTGCACTCTTTTTTTAATATCGCTTGTATAGAGGGAAGAAAAAATTGATTTCTTTCCTTTTATTATATGTTTTTTTTTCTCCTATTCTCCGTCCCACATATACGCATCATTTTTATACAGCATGAGATATATAGCGGGGGGTATATAAATTTTGTGTACAAAAATACGGGTTACCCAACTGAGAGCCTCCTCCTATATATGTATATAAATTTATATCCGGCACTCCCAACCTCTATGTACAAGAGGCAGAGTATTATGGGGGAGGGGTGGTGGGGCGATGAGCGGGTGTGGAGCGCTCTCAGTACCGAGAGAACACCGAGGGATTTCTCACACTCTCGATATCCTACTTTTCCGTCCAACCACCCACTCACCCGCCCAGCTTGTCTTCATTTCACCCATGGCAGCCCACCCCCTGCGGCACCCGCCCAGTGAGCCCACCACCGGTGATGGTGGCGGCGCCGGATGGGTGACGAGTGTGGGTGGTTTGAGTTGGGTAGCTGTGCACGAACTTCTCTCCAAGCGCCCGAGACCGTGTGACGGGTGCAGGGGTGTGGGTGGTGGTCGATGGCCTAACACCCAAATACGAAGAGTGTACCCTTCAGTTTGTCTCAAACCCAACATAACACACGACACTGCCATATATGTATGTCGCATAAGCCGGAGGAGTCTTGTGTCGAGCCCTGTAGTCACTCCTCACGAAAGAGGGTCATACTCTGGTGCTATACGAAATAAAAACCCACTCACTCTCTGACGAAAAAGAACCACCACCACACACTGCACAGATAGAGGGTGTGAAATATTGAAAATAATAATCACTGTCGCATGCAATGGAGGTGGTTCGCTTCGATGTGCGCCTTCTTACTCAATTCCGAGAGGGTGGAAAACTCTGAGAGACATTTTCCCTACCAAGATGTCCAATAAATCAAAAATATTTCATTTAAACGTGCATGGTGCTCATAAAAAAGGGGTAGTAGGAATGCGAAAGATCTAAAATTGATTCTTCAAACTTTATATTATGGTGTAGGGATATTGGGTTACAGAATAAGTTCGTGCATGGCCTAAATAATGTCTATCTTTGATTCTTTGGGTTAGGGCGTATAGGGCTACGACTTAGGATTTTCTTGTTCCAAATAATCCTTACTGACTCGATAGCGATTAGTATAGATTCTAAGCACTATATTTATCTTAGTTTATTGCCTTGCAGGAGCCACCGACAATTGCGACAACCTCATCCGGAGGGTCTACCTCAACGAATACAACCTTAAATCCTGAGACATCGGACAATCACGCCGAAGATCCCTATTCTGGTGAGACCTCTCTCTCAAGTCTCTAGATCGCTTTTCGGCCTTTTCTTCTCTCTCTTTCAATCATCCGTTTTTTATTTCCTCTAACACACCTTTCTGTTTCGTCACTGTTTTAACTCACGTTCCATTGTTTAAGTTAATTTTTGATCATGTTTTGAGTTATATTGGCACCCACATGATTCAATATCGTAACATCTAAATTGGCATTTTTAAATTAATTAATTTCAGGACTTATGAAAGATGCTGATAAACTAAAATTAATGCTTTTAGCGTGGAATTATCAAAATTCCAATGCAGGTAATTTTATTTATCACACTTATCACTACCACTTCTATTTTCAATTTACTTGGTCATATTTGTGTTCCTTTTCTTTTCTATCCTTTTCATATATCTTTTGTTCTCTTTACCATTCCCTCTTCTCAAATTTGGCTTTTCCTTTTAATTTGAGTTGGTAAAGTTTCTGTTGAGCTTCTCACATATACATAACTGCTGAATATTGTCTCTATGTTAGTCTCACTATAGAAAGCTAATTGACATTGTTATGCTTTCAGCTCGAAATGGTACTGAAGGACCAGATTTGGGCATGGTGGGTGGACTTTGGGCACAATATCAAAATGCACTTGCCATGAATGGTAAGCAATTGTCGCCAAGTGGCCGAGTGGACCCATCGAGTCCGGTTGAGAATCAGGATGAGACCAATTCTTCTGGCCAAAAAGACGATGATGAGCTCTCAGAGGATGATTCAGAGGACAGAATAGATGCAAACGCCCAAGATCCAGAACGTCTAAAGGCGTTCAATGTAGGTTTCCCCTCAAAAAGCCTCCCACTTGCACCCATTAACTTCCTACTGCCCTTTTTGTAGATGTTTGTTCGACTTTTTGTGGATGAGAATTTGGATCGTATGATTCCGATTTCCAAGCAGCCCAAAGAGAAGATTCAGGCCATTATTGATTCATGCACACGACAATTTCCCGAATTTGCTGAGAGGTCGCGTAAGAGAATAAGGACATACCTCAAGTCATGTCGTCGCAACAAGAAAACCCGAGACGGTTGGGAGAATACTGTTAGTATAATTTTGATTTGAAATTTTTCAAAAATTCAAAAATTTCTTTTACTATAACGTAACAATGTCTAATAACGATAATATCTCCTTGATGTACAGTCACGACCGACGCCAGCACATTTGACATCAGTTCAAGCAGAACAAATATTGGCATTAGCTTGCGAAAACGAAAGTATGAATGCGAAACGGATGCGTTTGGGACTTGAACCGATCAGTCAAAATGTGACGCCCACCGTGAACACTGTAATAACCAATTATTAAATTATCGAAAAAATTTGTATATCAACAAATTCATCACCCTTCTCCCTCTTGTAGACTGTCGACACTACTATAGCTAACTATTCAATCATGAAAACTGCTGCTGAAAATGATGCCATCAACACGCCATCGGCTTCGGTATCCATGAAGACAACAGCACCAGCAACAAGTGTCAGCGAGACTAAAACTATAAAGTAACTTTTTTTCACCCCTAATAAAATGATAATTACTTATAAAATTTTGTATTATACGATGTGATTTATAATCTTTCAGTACTCCTCAAAGTGAAAATGGCATCAGTACAAATACTCTATATCGTGCAGATTATAGCAACAATTCAAACCAATACAACGCCCGAACTAACAACTACCCGAACTACTTCAACAACAACACACAATCTAATGGTTTGTTTGATAAGCAAGAAGCGTCGATTGAACGGATAAATTGAACATTTACTTTTGTGCTTTTCAACAGTTCCCACGGATTTGTCAATGAAACAACCCCAGAGACCGCCAATCCTATCGCACAAATTGAATGCAACGGAAATGAATGCTGTTCGACAATTGGTGACCGGCTACAGGGAAAGTGCAGCCTTCCTCCTGCGATCAGCTGATGAGTTGGAGCAACTCTTGTTGCAGCAGCAACAGTAAATTCCAAAGTCAAAAAGAGCACACACAGACCCATTTAATAAAGAAGAATACCTTTTGAACTTATATGATAACAATCCAAAATTATAACAACGGGTATTAATTAACGAAAGTGAAGATGAATTAGATTATTACATGTAAACACGTATTGAATATTTCTATATGATAAGAATAGAAACGTTTTTGTTTTTTGTTTTTAAGCTTTATTTTGCCAAAGTCCGCGTTTTGTTTCGCTTGGAAAATGTACAAAAGAATTCCAACTTTAAAACTAGAAAAATGTCAGAGAAAAATATTTTTAAAAAACAGAGGTTTTTGTGTCTTGGACTTGATTTAAAAAAAAATCTTTTCCACAAATCTCAAATTTGAAAAGTAGAAAAATACAAATGCGAAATTAATAAAAGTTTTTATGATATTTAAAAATGTTTTTGCAAATTTAAAATTCTAAACTAAAAATTCTTTTTTAACAAATTAAACATTTTACACTTTTAGTTCCTTTTCAAATTCTTTTTCATAAAATTTAGATTTCAAGCACAAAAGCCAATTAAAAATTTTCTACAAATTTTGATTGTTTTACTTTTAGAATGTATCTCGTATTAAGTCTAAGTTCCTATATAGACCCTAAAGCACCTATCACATCAATATAAATATGCATGAATGTCAAGTTATCGTATACGATATCACACCGTATTTTGACAACACAATATTGCGGAATTCTTTTGTATTCACAAAATGCTTAGTTATATAAAAGAAAAATATATTTAAAAAAAAACTATTGATATTTGTAATACGATACAGGGTGATAATTTCTCATTGAGCAAATTTATAGTGCCATTTTATTTCAAAACTATTTTTTTCGCAAATATAAAATTGAGAAAAAAATTTGAAAGACGAAAACAGAGAAGTGGAAAATGTTCGCCAAAGAAAAAAATCTTTGATAGTTACCAATGGAAAAGAATGGCTACACACTATTTTTCTATGTATAATTATATGTATAAGTTTTAAATTGAAGAGAAATAGATATTATACCTATTTAAAGAAAAAGATAAAATGTATGTAAAACCCAGTTATAGCATGAATGAAATAATTGAAAATGCCAATGGAAATAAAACTTGAACTTTTGAGATATAGATGGAATAACGTGCATAGATCTCCCCACCCAGTCAATGGATCCCCCACTACATCGCATGTGGATAATCTTTGGGGCAAAAGACTTCTTCATCGCGACTCGCGATTTTATTGTACATAAACGAGTCTTTCTAGTTTGTTTGGCGCTTTTTGTATACCATCTCAACAAAAAAGCGCACACCGTCAGTGTCTCAGCAAGAGTGGCTCGCTGGATTCTTCTTGTATTGCTGGCACCTTCAGCATTTGTGGCTTGGAAATTGTAGAAAGTGGACGGGTTCAGTGCAGTGAGGTGCGATTACAATCATTTGAACCATTTGCGCTTCAAAACACTGTAATGTGCCAATTTTCAGTGGAATATACTGAGTAAACTTGAGTGGAATATTTGGTTCACTTCTTCGTGCGATATAGTGCTATTTTTTTCTGTGTGGCAAAAAAAGGCAATTTAATTTGTGCAAACAATTAGAGGCTTTCCGCTCACCATCCTCAACCTATGTGTTTTGTTGGATATACATAAGGAAAGTGACTAAAACACCTGGATTTGCATCATAAAGTCATTAGAAACGCAATCAATTGGATATACCTTATTGCAAAAATTGAAAGGTACAGAATTTCAAAATTATCCATAATACCCAAAATCCATACCATTCTTTTTCACAACTTCCCATCAGAGAAACCCCCCTCGGAAAAAGAAAAGTATATATAAAAATTATATATAGCTGAAGAGAGAGAAAAAGAAGAACTAGGGAAATAGTGCTTATAAGAAAGAAATTTGCATGATATGTTAACTCAAGTATTCATCACACATCTCTCACTCATTCGAAGTCTTGTAAGATGAGGCAGAAATAATGTCTTTGTTTCATATTCATCATCAACGCGCTCTCGTCTGTCTGAAGTGCAGGCGCGCAAAAGAACACGGTAAAAATTTAGTCATTGAACTGTGGTGTCGCTCAGAGCAAGACGCATACACACATTTCAAAGTTCCATACCCATTTTTTTTGAGCTATTGAATCTACATAAGCTCCGAGCAATATTCCAAGCCACACAAGGCATCACCTTCGACAGACTCGCCAGTCTTTTGAGATGCTGTGCAAACTTCTTGTATGTGTAGCAAATAGACTATCTTGCTGCGTACATGCCAAGTAGCCACTTCATGTGGCCTCTGCAAATATTGCCATCACAGATGGACCCAATACTCTACCTCTAAACCCACCACTCGGCTTCACGTGCTAAGAAATATTGTGCAGACACACAATTCTGTGCTACTTTGTACTGTGCCAGAGAGATCCTTGTCTCTTGGCTCGCTGAGGAATATGTATTCCTAACACAATGAATGCGTATTAGATTATCAATTAGAAACTTCAAGGTTTTAATTTCAAAGCGCTAACGAGAAAGGGTATACACATTGAAGATATAAAAAGCAATAAATGTTATTGATCAGTAGTAAGAGTAACAGAATACATTAGTAAAAATTAAAATTTTGTCAGTAAGAACAACAATTTTACTGCCTAATCTTATTGCCAGCAATTTGAAATTAATGGAAATACTAAATTTCACACCTAATTTGAATTAGAAGGGAAATATATCAAACACATCGTTACACTTTTGATTTGTTGCAAAAAAAATTGGCTGTGGGTGAAAAAAAGTGATATTTATTCAAATCAGAGAGAGTTTAATTTCGCTGTACTCTCTTTTAGATTTTAGACAATCAGTTTCATTCGTTTCATTGAATAAATGTTGAGCCAAAATTAAACTTTTACCTTTTAATATTTAAGGGGAGTGAAACCATTATTTTAGAGAAAAAATTGTCATGAATAATTAATTTACATATTTATTTAGTTTCTTTCAAAATTCTATCAAAATTTCACTGTATAAATTATCAAAATAATTTAAGAACTTCATTACAAAGATCTTATTCTTTGAAACTCTCTTCAAAGAAATATTTCAAATGAACCTTTATGATTTTCCGCATTATGAAATATCTAAATAAAATAGCATATGCAATTGTATCAGCAAAACAACAGTTGCTCATCTATTATAGCATAATCGCCGTATAATATTCCAATTATTGCCTATTGAGAGGATTGAGTGTACAACACAAAAGACTTAAATGAGCTTGCGAAGAGTAGAAAAAAACCTTCAAAATTGGCAACACAACAGATTCACTTTAGCTTTAGAACATTTATTCATCTGTCTGAGATCAAAATCTCTTAAGAGACCAAGGAGGACAACAGCAAAGCGTTGTTTTACGTAATTATATATATATGACTTTTTGTTAGCATAAAAACAGCACAAATACGTCACGATAATATTATGGTGGCAGAGGAAATCTAACTTCCCCGTGTGCTGACTTGTTTCTATCGAGGGCAGTGATTCCACACGTCCAAATAAGCAAAAGACTGCCAACTGTTTGAGTGGTTCAGAGACTCACATTCGCCGTACGATGGCTTCTCCATCCACTATATATATACAGTTCAAGAAAATTACTTAGAGTCACTTAGAGAAATAATTTGGGATTTGCCTCAAGGTGCATGAGTTCCGTTGGTCTGGCCTAATCCTTTTTAGTCATCATTGTATGATCTACCCCAAAACTTCCCCCGTAAAGTAAAGTCTAAAATTTTTCAAAGTGACTCCAAGTAATTTCAATGAACTGTATATATACATAAAGTTTACCATTTTGCTCGAGAAGCTCAGAGTTCCACTTCATCGCTGAAAGAAAACGGTGTGCTGCCCGCTATAGAAGATTCATCAGCAATCCACATTGGTTCATTTTCATTCCAACAACGCACACTCACAGTTAAGCCAACCGCCAAGACCCACACACAGTGGATCAAATGCAAAAAGAAGAGAGAGAGAAATGTTCTTTCCGGCCCAAGAAATTCTTTTCCGCTGAGACAATCTCACGCGGAGAAATTTGCAAGAGAATTCTACCATTCACAAACGTCCCGAATAATTAAAGAGATCAATTGGTCCGAAATAGCTATTAAAGCGACTATTTGTGCAGAGACACTAAAATATATCCAACACACAATAAAAACACCCATGTTTCTTCTCACAGCATTACATAATCTTGCCATCAAAGTAATAATTATAAATTGTTATACAACACTAACAATAGGAAAGACATTGAAGATATTTTTTGTACACTCCCCAAACATCTATTCAGAGACTAGAATGGAAAAACTCCCTGTAATTAGCTTCAGTGATTCGAATAAGATTCCATGTCTGATGTCTATACAGTAACCTAATCGTATAAAATGACCGCATAGTGTTGGAGGTTTTTCGGGTCATTTTGCAATTATTTACTCGGAAATATCCATTTGCATAAATTTAACCGTGAATTTGCGGTGAAATATTCCTTCACTGGCGATGATGAAAAATACTTGAGCATTGATTCACGAATCTTTAATATCAAGTATTTTCCAAGAATTCCTATCTTCAAGCGAAAAAACGTCATTCACCACATAAACCGGTGATTTTGTCAATATATTGTGCAGTCATGAAAGATTTCCCCAGCAGCTGGTCATTTTTTTTAGGAAATACCTCGATACAAAATATACTTGTCAAATATTATATTTTAGCGAAGAGTTGTTAAAAGAAATATGAATAGCGCGTGAATGATAAAGTTAAACATTTGACGCGGCAATAAAGTGGATCAATAAAAAATTCAAATTTGGATTTCCTCATAATATTAGTGTAATAAAATTATGCTATTAATTCATAGTTTATGACAAATTTCTGTAGATTATCTAATTCAGATCGTATTTTATTTTAATTACTGCATTGCCTTGAGCGAAAAGAGTCGGAATTGTATGTTGCATAAACTATCAGTGAGGAACAAATCGATGTTATTGTATAATAATTCATTCAACATTGAACATCGCAATTTCTCGAAAAATTGCTATTAGAAAATTCCAAGAGTTCCAGATTTTTTTTATAAAAAGTGTTCCAACACTTCCAGCACTTCCGAAACCTCGGAAGTATTGGGAAAATTTAAAGAGCTTTCAAATTTAAGGAAATTCAGTAAAAGCTACTGGGAATTTTAAACACTAAACAAATATCTGACTAAGGGGAAGGCGCCCCAGTTTGGTACAGCTTCTAGTTTGGTACAACTCAATTTTTCATGCATTTTCCTTGAACGGAGGCTTACTATTTTTTCAGAGAATATAGAGCTTAAGGCCTACTATCATGATATAATAGAGTGGACCAGCTCCGTTCAAGAAAACTACATGAAAAATTATGTTGTACCAAACTAGAAGCTGTACCAAACTGGGGCGCCTCCCCCTATTTGTGCAAAAGGTACAAGAGCTTGAGTGAAGTGCACTTGAGTTTTCAATGTCAATGGAGGTTGAAGCGTAAAGAAAGTACAGTTGGGAAAATAAATTCAGGATCAAGCAATTAAATGAAAAAATTGGATCAAATAAGGCAAAATTGGCA